>QXVZ01002333.1:0-13380 GCA_008931825.1 Phallusia fumigata
GTTACATGTGTTTAAAACATTTATGTGGCACTTTAACAGTTGCTATGACTTTTTTCTTTCACCAAGGCAACAACAAGCAACTTTGCACCGCTTTTCCGAGTCATATCTGATGATGACAACAGCGTTTGTCGAAACATAGAAAACGTTTTACACAAAAAGCACCGATTTGTATCTTTTATTGTGACAACATAACTTATTACTCCGATCCTGTCGCAAGTAACAACCAACACCTTGAGTGAAACCTACCTTCGCATAAATCGGTGACGGAATTTCGTTGGAATCCGCTCTTACATTTACATTCCCACCCTCCCTGAACATTCAAGCAGTCTTCGTTGGGAAGACAGTCGTGCAGGCCTTTCTTGCACTCGTCAATATCTGTGAGGAGATTGTACAAAGTAAACAGTAACAGGTAGTAAGACTTGTACTGTCGGTAATGGCTGAAAGTCGTGAAGTTGGTGGTTGAAATCTCGCGCAACCACCGTTGTTGTAATAAGGTTCACCAAAAAGGGTTAGAAAAACATAAAACCTAATTTCTGGTGGTGACATCTTTACTCAGTCAAGTAAAAGTGTAGAATTTCACCAAACACTTTTCTCAAGAACCAAAAAGTACACGATCTTTTTACGAACAAACTGGATTTCTTGTAGCGAAATCTTTGCTTATTTAAGAAAAATGGTAAAATTTCATCAAAAACTTTTTTATGAACATAAAGGCATAATGCGTATCCTAAATTTTCAACTTCAACATCGAGTCAGATCCAAACATTGAAACTCGACATGCAATTGACTCGACAACTCCGCGCAACTCACCCTTGCACTCTGTTCCATCAAACTCGTATGAGTCCAAACACTCGCACTCGAATCCGCCGTCGTTATTCACACATATCGAGTTGTTCCGGCATGTGAATGTTAAGCACTCGTCAATATCTGAAACAACGAAAAAACATTTATGTTTAAATATCACCTTAGACGATGTGTTGGTGCCTGTTCATTTTTTACAAACCATTGCAGAGAGACCCGTCGCCGACATATCCGCTTCCGCATTCACACGTGTAACTTCCCACGGTGTTGTCGCATCGCGCCCACTTGTGGCAGGAATGCAGGTTGTCACTGCATTCATCAACGTCTAAACAAACACGGAAGAAAATATTGCTGCATCAACAAAATAGAAGCTTCATACACACTTTTTTAACCACGACCATTCAGGCAACAAACCGTTGTAAAGCCCAACTCAGAAACCAAAAAAATGAGTTTTATGTTTTTTTACCGTAAATGTTTACAACAAGCTTCCCTGCATAAACCACCTGCTAATGTCAAACTATTTTGGTTTCTTGTAGAAAGACTGGAAAAAAGTAGGTTTACCTGTACACGAGTATGTAGGATCGCCGGTGAAGCCCTGGCCACACGAGCAAGTGAATGCCCCGGCTGTGTTTGTACAATCAGAGTTCTTGGTGCAATTGTGCGAGTCGTGTACGCATTCATCAATATCTACAAAAAAACAACAATAAAATTATAAATTAACATAAAAGTATACAACATCATACAAAACAGCATTGACATTGGGCGTTCTGTGATTAAAATTTGAATCAATTGTTTTTAACACGTGACACTCACCCACACACGTGACACCGTTTCCCGCGTAACCTTCTTTGCACGTGCACTCGTAGCTTCCCGCCAAATTGGTGCACGTGGCCGAAGAGGTGCAGCTTTTGGGCTCAGCGCACTCGTCAACGTCTGATACAATAAATCAAATCTTTTTTAAAACTTTCAAGGTTTTCGAGGAAATTTGGAGTTATTTGCCATAAATGACCTACACACTCATTTTACAGCAGAAGGCGTATAGCCTTTATCTGTTTGGCGAAATATAATCAACCGGTCTAGACCGCGGGCCGCACCTTCATTTTACAAACAGTTTAGCTTTGGTTTATAACATAACTAACAAAAAATCAACTGATATAAGTAAGCTTTTGTTTATTGCATAGTCAAAAAATCTACACCTCTCCCAGTCCACATAACTTTCTATCCACGTAATTGCTAGCAGGTTTGGAATTGGCTGAAACGATCCTAATTGCTAGTCATGCTATGTAAGCATGTAGGTGCTACGTACGAACCTGTACAAGTTTTAATACCATCCCCTGTGTACCCAGGTTTACATCTGCATTCGTAGGAGCCAGGTAGGTTAAGACACTCGGCGTTATCGTGGCAATTGTGTTGTCCACTCTTGCAGTTATCAACGTCTGAACAAAAAACAAAATGTTTAATCAACGAAAAATTCATTCAACTGTTAAATGATAAGGAATAAGGTACTTTCGAAAAAACTATTTTTTTCTTCAGAAACGGGCATTTAGTTTTGAATACAAGCTAAAGAATATTAAAAACTGGTTTATATACCACTATAGTGCATACGACTGTTTGCAAAATAAAATTGTTATGCTTGGTTTCATAGCAAAACTATTTTTTTCTCCAAAAACGCGCATTTAGTTACGGACAAGAGAATAAATGTTTGACATTTTAAAAAACATTGTTCGCAATATATAACGTTTATATTTGGTTTCATAGCAAAAAATTTTAAAAATATTAATGGCTTTTTAAAAATTTATCGGTAACAAGAAGCGAAAATTAAGTGACGAACCTGAGCAAAACACATTTCCATCCCCAGTAAATCCAACATCACAAACACACGAGTAACTTCCAATCAGGTCCAAGCACTTTGCGTTGCTCGCGCAAATCGTCTTGTTCTCGCATTCATTTACGTCTACAAGCAAAGTCGAGATTCTTAAAATACTGCTCTTGAAATTGGACATTGAATGTTAGCATTAAGACAAACACAATCGTATATCAGGTCATGAAACGAGGCATTACTCAAAACTGTTCAAAAATGAAAAATGTGTGAAATGTATCGGTTTTTTATTCACTAACTTTCGATAGTTTCGTTTGATCAAATACAATAGCATTTTGAGGTCATTTCTTGAAACAGTTATTAAAAAAAATTGCAAGTCAATTGAAAATGTTTTTTTTTTTACTTTCTGAAACTATTAACTATTACTTTCTGATATAGTTGAACAGTTATGTAAAAATTATGTCTGTTTCCAAAGACTTATGTCGTTAGCATGGTGCAAGTTTTACAAGTTAACGCATATTAGCATCACGTAATGTAGGGAAAGTACTTACTCATGCAAGACATTTTTCCGTGGCCTATGTATCCATCCTGACATTCACATGCGAAACTTCCTTCTGTGTTGGTGCAAAGTGCGTTGTCAGCACAAGGCATGTCCAAACTGCATTCATCCAAATCTGCAAGTAGGATGCAACAAATAGGCAACAAAATTTTTACTAGTGGATTAGTGAAAGTCGAAACAGTAATATTTGTAACAGACTTCGAAAGGGTGATATTTTCGTGTTGTTGGAGGTAAATAATTGTGGTACTCCTGAGCTTACAGAAGTGTAATAAACCTACGTGTATTTTTAATTTGTGAAATCGCCATAGAACAGTATGAAGGACAAAGACTTGGATTAGGATGGTTATAAGTAACTTCAACTTTTGATTAGGATGGTTATAAGTAACTTCAACTTTTGCACCCTTAGGTCTTATTAAAAGATAAAAGATGCTACAAAAGTTAAATTTAAATTCAGATTTGTTGAAGAAATCATGGGTTTAACACGAGTTATATGTTGCAATACTTGACAGAAGCTCTTTACCAAAAAAATATTGGGCTAAAGAAAGTGATCGATATCGTCATACAACCTTTTTACAACCTATGCTAGTTTCCATGCCTTTTTTGTGACTTTAATTGGCCTCAGTTTAAATCTCCACCGCTTTTGTAGAAACTTGTGCAAGCTATGTTTTAGAAGGTTAAAAGAAACCTTACCTGAACACTTCTTGTCCAGCTTCTGATAACCTGTGACGCAATTGCATACGTACGATCCCAGAGTGTTGACGCACACGGCATTGACGTCACAATCGTCCACTTGCAGGAGACATTCGTCCACATCTGAACGCACGAAAAAGGTATTAAGCATTCAAAAAAAAAAAAAAAAAAAAAAAAAATAACTAAGTGCTTACTGTCGTTTCAATGAAAAACTTTACTACCAGACAACTTGTATATAGTGAATACATTGTATTGCAAACGTTTCATTCATCGCTGTCGTGATTAGATTTAATAGAGTTTGCGTTATAATGTATTCACTTTACATAAGCTCTCTGGCAGTTATGTTTTCAATCAGGTTACTCTCTTTAAATCCAAAAGCTTACCTTGGCACGCTGTCACACCTTCTCCTCTGTAACCTTCTTTACATTTGCAAGTGTAACTTCCGTCAGTGTCCTCACATGTGGCTTGTGAGTGACATGCTCCAATCTCCAAACACTCGTTTACGTCTGGAAAGAGATTCCAAGTAAATAAAAAATTGCAATTGCAAGTTTGTTTGTTTTTACAAATAACCACTTTATGAATTTGTTGAACGGTAAACAAATACTACCAAAATGTGCTGATGGGTTTTTCTCCTATCAAATTTGCACAGATCCCAAAACACAAAACTTTTTATAAAGTAACATACTTGAACAGTTCGTAAGACCATCTCCTGTATACCCTTCAGCGCACGTGCACTGATAGCTTCCTTCTGTGTTTGTGCACTCGGCTTTATCCAAACAGTTCGAATCCCCAGTTGCACATTCATCGACGTCTGTAACAAGAGTCAGACTGTTTTAAACTTTTTAGAAAATTGCCCCATGATAAATTAGAATATCGTTTTTTGGTTCCGTTGCACTAGAATATTTTAAACTTTGTAGAACATCGAGTTTTGTTTGTGTTTGTTTGTCGTTTCGTTTCACTTAACACCGTCTGTGACGTCGGATAGATGCGCAACGTTAGAACGTTATAACGCGCAAAAATGTGAAGGTCACGGTGTCCACGCGCAGCAGCGTCGTAAAATATTTGTTTTCATTTTACTAATACACTGATGTCATTTCACTAATTAAAAGTATTGTAGTATTGCACCACTTACCCGTGCACTCTGTGCGGGGGTTCCCCTCATATCCTGCCTGGCATTCACAAGCGAAGCTTCCCTCGGAGTTGAGGCAGTTTGCGCGTAAACCACATCGATCACGCGATGCGCATTCATCAATGTCTGGAAACGAAAAGATTTTACTGTATCAGCTAAAGCCGTTCCGCGACTGGTAACTATCTATCCGACGACTCTCGTTAAATTGCTGTAAGTCATTAACGCTTTTATTGATAAAGCAACCTTTTTACTGAAGACACTTTGTTGTGCCGCAACTTATTTTCGAAGTACCCAGGTTGCTATTGTGGATGTCGATAAAAAATACGTGGATATTTGTGCTTAAGCTTGTTCCCTTCATTAAGGTATGCAAATATTTTCACGCAAATTGAGTATTCTCGTACGGATGAACATCTTACAAAATATTCATGTACGCCTGGCAAACCAGGTTGTAAACATTTCACAATGCTCATTTACTGAGTAATAGCTTTCTGCAATTATTTTTCTGCGAGGACGAAAAATTGCTTCATATTTATAGTTAAAGACTGGATGAAAAGACAGTAAATTATCCAAGTTAAGGGAACAACTGTCCCGCTGTCAATGTACCAAGCGTAAAGGCTGATAACTGAACTCTCACCTTGGCACGAGTAGGCGCCAACTCCAGTGCCGATGTACCCCTCTTTACATTTGCACACAAAACTTCCTGGTGTGTTACTGCATGCTGCGTTGTCGTCACATGGCGTGTTTTTCAAGCATTCGTCCACGTCTGTAAGATCATTAAGTCCGTATTAAAGTCACATAGAACGTTTATTTTGTTCCTTTGTTTGTGAATTAATATTCCTTGAAAAGCTATTGCGCAATATCGATCATAACTGGGGATTTACCTGAACATGACGTAGTTCCATCGCCAACGAAGCCATTGTCACAGCTACAAGTAAACGAGCCAACTGTGTTGTCGCAAATTGCGTTGAGTGCACAGGGAACAGGGGACAGGGCGCATTCATCCACATCTAGAAACAAAAACAAGTCCAGGCTAAAGAAAAAACAGTATAAAAACAATAGGCACTGACCGAAAAAGGATTTTTAAAAACAGACTTTCACAATGACAGTTATTTGAAAACAAAGAGCGTGTTTGGAATAACGTACCTTTGCATATTCCATAGCCGGTATCAGTGTAACCGCTCCTGCACAAACACTTGTGACTTCCTTTTGTGTTGAAGCAATCTGAGTTATCTGGACACGCCACTTTGCCGGTCAAGCATTCGTTTAAATCTGCAGCAAATAAAATAATTAAACCGAAATCAAAAATATTTACATGTAATAATGATAGAGATCACAGACTGAAGTGTGCACATCAAGAAGAGGCGAATGTAACAGAGGGTATGTTTGTAGAGAGTATTTTTGATTCGCAATTACAATCTGTAACTACAAGTAAGATGAGAGAATGTAATGATTGAGTGACATTTTGCTGCTGAACGTTAAAATTGCAAGACAGCCGTTCTCCAACTGCGTCGCGACGCCCTGTTGGGTTGTTTTAATGTTCCAAGGGCCTCGCACAATATTTAGATTTCGAAGCTTTTTGTTTTTGTATCAATAAACACAACTTTAAGAATGAACGTCTTTAAGAAATTCTCGTCGCTGGTGCGTCGAAAGACCAACCAACGTTTCCCGAAGGCGTCGCGTCGCAAAACGTATTAAAGGCACTGTTGTAGGATATAGTTACCTTCGCATAGCTGTCCAATGGCTACAAAACCTTCCGAACAGTCACATGTGAAACTTCCGGGTGTGTTAAGACATTTGGAGTTGGGTGGGCAGCGTTTTTCATCCATCACACATTCGTTGATATCTGCACAGAGATAAAGGAAATATAACAAAAAATGAGAGTACATTTGTCTGCACTTGAATGACACGATGTGATTTCACAGTTAAAAGACGGTCACGAAAAAACGAGGGTTACTATCTGCGTACGAAAAACAATTTTGTTCCTAACGATGTTCGAGCCAGAAAGTAAGATACCATGGGTTCGAATCCTACAGCAGGCAAAAATGGTAAGTAAAGGCATCGGGCATGTTACCGGCTTTACGCTTAGTATTCCGTATAATCCGTATACAAACTAGAAACCTCCGGTCAACACGACTGTTTTATGTCTTAAATATTCTACATTCGATATCTTTAAGGAGGTTTGTCGGTAAATTCAAACAATAACCGGCAGTGATTAGTTACACACAGTTATTCAAGTATCGTCGTTTTTACCTTCACATACTGCATCAACATCTTGAAACCCATCGTTGCATTTGCAAGTGAATCCTCCCGGGGTGTTTACACACAGAGAGTTTGGTTGACATGGCGTAGTAGGGTCCGAGCACTCATCAACATCTTACAGTGTTTATATTAGGTAATTAATTGTAACGTTAATAAACATACACACTTTCGAACATTACAGTCCTTGTTGGGTACAAGGGTTGGGATCCCGGGAAATCCAGGGATTTAAGTCTATTTTTTAGATCTAAAACCTGGGATATTTTTTACTGAAATCCCGGGTTTGAATAAAATATCCAATCCGAAGTGGTGTTGCGTTTTGTTTAGTTGTATGGTAAATTTGATCATGTCTTTCAAAGTTTCAAACGTACGAGGTGAAAATAATATCTAACCAATGTAATATTTTTATGACCATTCTAATCCAGAGATTTTCCTTGATTGGGCAACAAAAATCACGAAAATTCAAGCCTTACTATAGCTACCTGCAAGTTGTAAAAAGTTTTGAATTCCGCCTTCATTAATGGTATGGACGATTTACTTTTCTAATTCCGACACCAAGGCCCTAATACCCCAGAACTTAAGCACGATTATTTTTTTCTGTAACCTCAGACACTTTAGTGTTTGGGTAGCCTACCTTCACATACACCGGTGAACGAATCTTCTTGATATCCGTGCTTACAAACGCACTCGAATCCGCCGAAGAGGTTGGAACACACGGTAGAGGATAGATCACAATCTGACAAGCCCAAGCTACATTCATCTTGATCTGAAAGAGTAAATAAGATTTCCAGTTTTTATGTGCAGAATACGATTTGTTTGGTTGGGCTTAGTTACGATAGTGTAAGACGCACATGTTACGAGATGCTTACAATTCTTCAGTTCTAGGAGAACTTTTGTATATGAGTAGATATCGGAGCTTAAGACAAGGACTCGAAGAGCAGCATAATTAAATACATAAATGAAAGATAATAATGACAAAATGATTGTCGAAACGTTTGAAATACGAAGTATTCACTATACAAGATCCCTGGCAATTATGTTTTTAAGTATCAATTTAAACCACAGTGTTTTTATTTAAATCAGGTAATTTACATTAAATTTAAATTTAAGCCTAATTTTTTTCTAGAAAAAAACAAAAATTACACCAGCTTTAAAAATTATACAGTGATTGCTATCAGGTAATTGATCAATCTTTTTTAATCAACCACAAAAATGCAATCGTTAAATCCTGTCTGTATTATGCAAAAAAGCTTACAGACTGTAAGTTACCTTGACAGCTGTTGTATGGATCGCCTTCAAAACCGTCCAGACAGCTACAGGAGAAACTACCAACGCTGTTTGTGCACAAACTATTCTTTCCGCAAGTGTTGGGGTCCGCACACTCGTCTATATCTATAAGGCAAAGTGTTTATATTTTAGTACAGGTTACGTATTGACTTGATATTCCCATTGTCAACTCGTGAGGATTTTAATCAATTCAAAATTAATGTTTAGAAGCAATTTTATTGAATAAGCTTTAGACTACATTGTTTCAAACGGTTCTCCGTGCTAATAATCTACAATATGAATGATAACTTTTGACCGTTGGGATATAGATTACAGCTGCGGAGTAAGGCTTATATCCAGATTTACAAGCCGTTGTGTATAAATCTCCTGATTTGCCTGATCAACTATGGGTTTAATTTTTGCTCATTTACCGGTGCAGATGTCTTTTTGGTCAGCCTCAAATCCGCTGTTGCAAACGCAGGTGTAGCTTCCGTTGGTGTTGAAGCATGTCGCGTCGCTGTCGCATGTCGCGCTTCCGTTGTCGCATTCGTCAATGTCTGGTAAAAATCAAATGCATGCAGTTGATATTTAATCATACAAAACATAGGATTTTAGAACTGTGCGCCCTTTTATTTGTTTAAGGGCGTCGAACAATGATTCCGTATCAAAAATCCAACTTTAATAATAAGCGTCTTTATTAGATTCTTATCGCTGGTGCGTCGAAAGTCCAACCAACTTTTTCAAAGACGCCGTATTGAAAAAATTGAGCAGCAATGACATGGAACATAGTGCCTGTCGTTGACAACAAAACATAGATAGAATGTTATTGCCATTGTGTTCATATTTACCAATACATTTGCCGGTCTTGTCTTCCACAAAACCATCTAAACAAGTGCAAGTGAAACTTCCAGGTGTGTTTTTGCATTGTTTGTCGCCGGAGCAGGTTGAGTTAGATAGCGAACATTCATCAACATCTTGATAATAAAAAATATTGTAAAATCCAAAAGTTTCTGTAAGCGAGGGATTTTAAAGTTTCTTACCGTCACAAGCAATCTTTCCATCTCCTGTGTACCCACTGTTGCAGGTGCATTCGTAACTTCCATATAAATTGCTGCATTCGGCTCTCAGGTGACAATAGTCGGTGTTGGTAGCACATTCATCAATATCTGAAACGATAAGAAACTCAGTCGTGCTAATTCCCGAACTGTTTTGGATTTGAAAATATAAGTTGATGTCTTAGTTTAATTTCTCTGCAATAAAACAAATCCGTACAATAAAATTCTTGCAGGTACCGTAAGTCGGTATTTGAACCCTTAACCTAAGTAACAAAAATATAGGATCGAGTGTTTTGGCGGCCTCGTAGTCACAAAGCAAGTTTATGAAAATCAAATATTGTGCATATATCTGTTTACAACCATAAATGACACTATATGTTTCTTACCAATGCAGTTTTGATCGATCTTTTCGTACCCCGCTATGCAATCACACCTGTAACCTCCAACTTCGTTGATGCATTTTGATGTATTTGGGCAATCTGACACAACAATGCTGCATTCATCCAGGTCTGAGAAGAAAAAAAAAGTAGTTCAAGATCATAAATATTATCAAGATATCTTTAGAGGTGATATTGGTTTTTAAAACAAACGAAACTTTAAAATTCGTTTATACCGGGAATTCTTCATTGCCTCTGTACCCCAATTAGGCATGTTCACACATTGGCTAAATTACGAACGCAAAAAAAATCTGACTCAACAGATCAACGACAGACACCGACCTTCGCACATTTTCCAACCAATCCCCTGATATCCCGGGGAACAAGTGCAAGTATAACTTCCATCAGTGTTGTTACAGTGGGAGTTGGGTGCGCAGTTCGTCTCATCCGGTTTCAAGCACTCATCCACATCTAAAACACGAGTCAGTAGCGTCTGGTTTAGCTTATGTCTTATATTTTACTCTTAAAGACAGAAGAAGCTATTACTTAAAGAAACAAAGCCAACAGTAAAAAGTCCGCTATGTAAAGGTTTGCAGTTCATGCTATTTTCTCCTTACCTACCTGATCTATCATACCTGGGCAATCAGTCAAATGAACTTGCTTAGGAAAGCGAGAGGGGTTTGCGAAGGGTGAAAAATAAACATAAAAATGCTACTTAAACAACAGGGCAGTTTGACACACTGCTGTGTTATATTGTTACACCAACTCCTTAAATGCTAAAATCGTAGTCTCTACCTTCGCATTGGAATTTGCCATGACCAGTATATCCTGTTTTGCATTGACACGTGTAGGAACCGTCAGTGTCAAAGCAATCGGCTCTGTCGTGACATTGAGCTTCTCCTGTGGTGCATTCGTCAATATCTGTGATGCAAAGAGTATGTTTTGTGTAAAAGCGGGTCATAACACCATCTCAAATACTGTGTGTATGTGTAGACGTATCGTGGAATGAACTTTACTTGAAATGAAAACATAACTGCCAGTGATTTAGTATGTAGTGAATATATTGCATTGCAAACATGCACTGATGATGACAACAGCGATTGTGAAAACGTTTGCAATACAATATATTTACTATGTTCTCCAGTAGTTATGTTTTCCGTTAAACTACTCTTGAGGTGGTTTGAACTTTGCCATAATGCGAAATATATTTAAGTTTCTTACTCTCGCATACGCCGTCTTTGGTCAGATTGTATCCAGTTTTGCAGAAACAGTTGAAACTTCCTTGTGTGTTTTGGCACAACCCACCTCTTCCGCAAGGGCTGACGGCCACCAGACATTCATCCACATCTGTCAAATTTATCGACAGACCATAGTTAGAATACGAAAAACTATTTTCGAAACACAAGACACGAAAGATTAGCTTGATTAAAACCGTATTCAACATATACAAGCTCTCTGGCAGTCTATCAATAATGTCAGTGTTTTAGTGACCAAGATTGGACAAAATTTTGTCCATTGTCAGAATTTCGTATTTAAATGGTTTATTTGAAGTATTAGTATTTATTTTTTGGCGATGACAAAATATTAAACTGACCGTCGCATCTTTGTCCACTTCCTGTGTAACCGGTTTTACAAGTGCAAGTAAATGAACCAATCTTGTTTGAACACTCAGCGTTGACGTCACAATTCGCCGAACCAGCGTCACATTCATTAATGTCTGCGTAACAAATAAGAGAATTTAATAATCGAGTTTATTGTCGGTTTTCAATAGGAATGTTGTTGCATTTAATTAGAGTTGGCACCTGTACAACTCTCGTTTCCCCTTCCGGTGAATCCCCGATCGCACACGCATTCATAACTGCCGGGAGAGTTTACACACTGGGATGACGTCACACACCCAGGGTCGGTCGTACATTCGTCAACGTCTGGTAGAAGTAATGGAGAATTTAGGCAAACCACTATAATGTTCAGCAAGATCAGCCGTTTTGCTTGATTTTTATTCACTTAAATACTTAAGTTAGATTGAAAAATTAGTTTGTTGCAATAAATATCGATAAAATGTGTGTTAAAAAATAAAAAAAGTATTTTGGACTGCTAACCCTATGTGTGTTTTGTGTACAATTATCTGATAAATCTGTGCCTAAAACAAATCAAAATCTTAGTTAAAATCCACCAGAAACATGTTTTTGAGTTAAACAAAATCTATCTTACCTAAGAACACAGAACAATAACTTGAAACCTTTTAGAATTTTACGAATTACAATTGGTGACTACGCAATTAGAAACGACAGCTATATCATCTCACCAACGCATTGATCGTTTTGTTTTTGATATCCAGCTATACATGTACATTCGTAACTTCCAGGGGTGTTCTTGCATGTTGAAGGGTGAACACATACTGTATTCTCTTTGTCAGTACATTCGTTTAGATCTGCAGAACAAGAACAATTATACTGACCACATAGATGTAAAATGTGATTTACATGATTGTAGATTCGACTGGTTTGATTCACATAGTCATGATTGAACTCTAACTCTTGGGTTACAAGTCATACAACCTTAGCACTTACTAAAGATGTTAAATTGTACCAAAAGCGTAGGCAATGGCACTACCTTATTCAAATAGAATACAAATACAAATATCGTTGAGTAAGAGGTTTAATGAATATTTTACCAAAAGCTGAAGTTACTTATAACCATTCAAAATCAAGTGTTCGTTCGTCATACTGTTCTGCGGTGATATCTCATATTCAGATTTATACATGCTTAATCACTATTAACCGTTTGAAAATTTTAAGAACAAAATTGTTTCTTACCATCACACTTGATGTATCCCACTCCGGTGTAACCAGGATTGCAGTTGCAAGTGTAACTTCCTACAGTGTTTTGGCAGAAAGCGTTGTCGCCGCATTTAGCAGTTCCGTCCTTACACTCGTCAACATCTGTAGAAAGTTGGTAGCGATAAGTCAAAGATAATCACTCACAAATACACTTTTCAAAAAGATTTGAAACCGCAAAAGAGAAAAAAAGATAATTTTTTTATTTCAAAAGAAAATCTTGATGATGTTGTTTGTGAATGGACGTACCAGAAAATCTTCCTCTGCGTGTCAAAATTGTTAAGACGCAAAATCAAGATCTATTTTAAATTTTGTAAAATATGTTAAATAACACAAAGCGCTTTTATCAATAAAATCCCAAACCATAACCCGAAAATGAAAAGACGGTCTAAGGATTTTGTGATTTTGTTCTCTAAAGTCTGCTTTTTCCTTAGGATTAACTTTTACTCCCTCATTCCGTGTTACAATTTTCTGTCTTTAAAACCTTTGCAAAACCCTTGTAACCACAGACAACTCCACAGTCACGCCAAACCATGCAGAAACATAACAACAAGTCGCACGCGAATTTACCCAGACATCCTGACACATCGCTGC
>QXVZ01002366.1:0-25760 GCA_008931825.1 Phallusia fumigata
GCACATATTGGAAGCAAGTAGCAGAACTCTTGAGTAAGATTTTTTTCCGAACCGATTGTCTGCAGTAAAGTGCAATATTAGGCAAATTTGTTCAAAATGCACAGCACCGAAAATCCGAGACCGGCTCTAAGTTGTTGCCTCTTTTTACTGACACCTTACAACTTTACTAACAATCAAATCAATCAATCAATGAACGACGCCAACAAGAAAAAAAGGTAAGTGCATCAAAAATACCACCCTGAAAATGAATGCGGCAACATGTTGTCATGTACAAACAGCTATACCGGCTTTAAAGTGGTCTGGGCTAATTCAAACACTGCGCTGTTACTACGTGTGTTGCGCTAAGAACGTCGAGTAGGCTTTGAGCGTGCGCTTTCGTAATCTCTTGTCAACGTAATTACAATGGGGAAATGGCAATCACGGATGTGGTGCGGCACCTGTCTAATGTGACATTAAAATCAGTCGGTTGGCGAAATGCGAGTGCGCGTGTCCTGACCAAGAATTAAAATGCACCACGATGTTTAATTGCCTTGTTATGTAAGAATTTCTGTTTTACAAAACGTATATGTCAAAAGAATTCGCAAAAATCTTAGCGTCACACTAATATGGTGGATTGAATCACGTGGTATTTCGAGTGAACTTTACAAACATTAGCAATCGAAGTGACACTGGCGAAACCAAACGTATTTGGTTGCGTACGTCTTTTCAACAAGATTTTGGGTTCATGACTGGTGGTACCCTAAACCAGCCTAAGGTTCGGACAGAAACCGAATTTCGGCCAAATCTGGTCAAACCAAAATAAAAATTTGGTAAACGGTTCGGGCCGAAACCGAAACATCAACAAAATGACATGTTTGGCCAACTCAGACTCTGGGGCATCACTGCATGACCAATTTATTGGGATTTCCCAACACATGCCATGTAATTACCAAACATGTTCTGCAAAATCAATGGCAATCAATTGTTTACTTTGAAAAGATCCATGCTTTTCTTCAAGGAGTACAACAATCACCAATAAGAACAATGGATTGGGTCACGAAACGGCTGCTGTCGACTTGTAAATAATTCAAAATCATTAGCGATCTACGACATAAAAGACCAACAGTTGTATTGCATTAGTAAATATATTGGACACCGACATCTGCGGAGCATTACCTGAATTTCATGTACCAGTGAACAGCCAATAAATATTTTTATCCTAAAAACAACTAGACGGCCTGAGAACTATATCACGACTGACAGTATTCACCAATACAACAGATTAAACCTCTATTCACTCGTTTCAATAAAACACATCTGTCCACTCGCAACAATAAAATATCCACTTTTCTAAACTTGCTCCGTCGATGCACTCGCCTAATTTAGTGGTTTGTTGTGTAACAATAGGACGCCCCTATTACTCACAGAGGCACTTGTTGATAATAAGGCGCCAAAATTAAAACAATTAATAAACTATACAACACTGTTGTACCTCAGTTTACAAATTAAGTGCGAGTAATCATAGAATATCCACTTTATACAGGCCAAATCCCTCAACTCACACAACGCGCGAAGCACACACACACCGGTGGTTGCCACGCAGCGTATGACAAAACAAAATCCCAAGCTTACAAATTCTTAATTTAAAACTGATTTCTGATTATCAGACGAGTTTTTCAACTGGTTAAACCAACTAGCCGCAAATTCATGAATAATTTATACCTCACCGGGAAAAGTTGTGGCCTTTATGGATAAGTTCCCAGTGCCCTAATTGCCTTCTGTCTGGTGCTGGTAAATGAAGAAGTTCAATTGCAATTCAGCTGGTAAAGTGTGTTATGAAACTAATTACACACAAAGCTTATTAATGTGTCCTTTTCCCGAATATTTTCTAGTTTTCAAAGGTTGTCAAGTCAAAATCATGACTACTAGATCTAACAAAATGACTACTGATCTACTGAACTGATTTTAACTGCACAATTTTTGCGTAAAACTCCACACCGGTTACAAGAAAAAAGTATGTAATCAAACCCAGGGCAATACAGTTCGGCATCGATGGCAGTTTGTGCCTCTGGCTTTTTTTCTTAACTCTGACCTTTTCTGATCAGTTTTGGGCTGCAAACCACAATTAGCGATAACAAAGTTTATTGTTTAATCTATTACGAGTATGAGATTTGTACAATGACGCTATTGATAAGTTTGAGTTTTATGCCTTTTAATGATAAATTCAGACTACGCCTCTAGTAGTATACGGTCGATGTGTTCGTCGTATTGGACGGAAAACGGTCTCTTGATGTTATGACGCGAGAAGGATCTGTGTAATATAAATTTAATTGATCAGTGCGAGACATATATAAACGGTTGAGTAACCGCAGCAAATTTATTACATTTGAAACCGAGTGGTGCGCGGGGTCAAGTTCAATTCAAGTTTAACTTTTATTTATTGCATAGACTTCGGATAAGGATTTGGTTCCAGTTTTACAAGGTTAACCTGCGCTTCGCATTTAACGAAGTCAAAAGTCAAACAACAAGATTCGGCTCCAAATTGGTTTTGCCAAGCTTAATAGGTTTGACTTCATTGGTCTGGATTCAGGTCTTTCGACAATAGGNTCTCTTGATGTTATGACGCGAGAAGGATCTGCGTAAATATAAATACTTCAATCAGTGCGAGACATATATAAACAGTTGAGTAACCGCAGCAAATTTATTCCATTTGAAACCGCGTGGTGCGCGGGGTCAGGTTCAGTTCAAGTTTAACTTTTATTTATTGCATAGACTTCGGATAAGGAGTTGGTTCCAGTTTTACAAGGTTAACCTGCGCTTCGCATTTAACGGAGTCAAAAGTCAAACAACAATATTCGGCTCCAAATTGGTTTTGCCAAGCTTAATAGGTTCGACTTCATTGGTTTGGATTCAGGTCTTTCGACAATAGGTGTATACTTAATTACCAAACAACCGTTGTAAGCACAAGAGCTTTAAAAGGAATGTTGGAGAAGCATTGTACGCAAACAAGGGTCTTAAAAAGGGACCTGGAAACAACTTCCTTATATTTCAAAGGCACTTGATCTTCAACAACATAAATACCTGACTTGATCCAGCGCACGACTCAGACTTTCAGCAACGAAATATAAAGGTTGGTAATCCGAATCTTGATATTCCTGTCTAGCAGTGGTTTCGACGTCGAGCGGCAAATGTTGTGGCAAATCCGAAACTGCATGCTGCAAAAAAATGCGTTTTGAGTGACACTCAAAAATTATGCACACGTGAATGGTCGTTAAGGCTGTTATTGGTAAACCTTAATTATAGGTTGGAATCGCGTTTGGTTCTCTGATGTCATCAGCTCATACCTGTAATTCTCCGCATGATGAGAGTAAGCCAGCTCCGTAGGCCTTCACTCTGCCTTGCTCCTGGCACAGCCCAAATTCAACGGTAAACCAGTACAACTGTTCGAGAAAAGATTACTTCATTTTTGCTTGATAGTGTACCACAACAAAAAACATACATAGTAAAAATATGTAAAGCACAACCTGAAATATTGTTTGTGACGTCACAGCAATGCGAAAATTAAAAATCTGCAATCTTGTAATCGGCACGTCAAGCCTAGCAGACATTTAATGTGTTGGCCATGCCCCACATATTATTGTACGTATCGTGTCTTTTAGATTACATGCGTTGGGCGGAGAAGTTCGGCCTACCACCAGAATTATATGGTTTTGTGGCAAGGCGCCGAGAGGTGAAAAAATAAAACAAGGCAAACTGGTTTGGCGAAGCATTCGTTTGGCATTTTGTGTGTAAATAACAAAGATCAGTACAACAACAAATACCGTGGCGAGTTTTTCGATGTCTTCGTCACTCACTCCTAACGATGCCAAACCAATCTCTTGGGAAAACTGAGCAAATGTTGGGTCCAAAAGCATCGGCACATGGCCTATTAATTCGTGGCAGCAATCCCTGAAGAGAAGAACGAATTAGGTTACGCACTATATGTTGTATTTTTGTTTCGCTTACACGAACATGGTCAATACTGTTGCACACTGCGATAATTTATGTGGTAACGGAATAGAAGACTGCTGCAAAAACTTTACGGTTCAAAAATGTCAAGATAGAAATAATCTAGGTGCATGACAAAAATAGAGCGGAAGCAGCTGCCTCTTGCCTATCGAACACCTAATAAGGTTGAAATCTCTCTGGGGAAGCCAGCGGCTTGAATGGCACACGAAAAGGTTAAATAACTTGTGGATCTATCCGCTTAAAAAATGGTGGTAGGCAAAAAACGACCGCCATAAGAAAAACTATGCCTACTTTCATGTTAAATTCTTGGGAATCGTAGTTTTGTTGTCAGTGAAAAAAGCCATAATCGCAATAGTGTAGGGTAAATGTTTTAAAGCAACGAATTCAGGATTTTGTTTTTCTACAGTTAAAGTCGAAAAACGTACATAGCATAAATCTAAACTTACGGTTCAGGCGTGTGATTAGGCGAGGAATGATGACGCACATACTGCGTGCATTGAAACACCTTAAATGCCAAACTTGCAAGAAAGTCACGAGCTGTAAGCAAACCTCCAATGGGCCGAAGCTGAAACCCGGTCACTCCTACATAAGACAAAAGCGTAACCAACGATTAAGTTCTTTATATTTGATCAAAAAATGCTAAGTCCTGTTTACCACGACTTTATGAAAAGAATTTAAATATTCATTAATGTTAAGAGTGAGTTTATGAATTTACGCCTCTTACTTTCCAAATATGCTGAAACTGTTTGAAGTTGTGGGATTTCGTGGGCGGAATAACCGCAATGACGTTCAAGGAGGTCGAAGCCATTTAGATACTCAGCACATGCCCATTCCTTGTGCTGCGCTTTCACGCTTGAATAAACTTTGCCCCAAATTTCATTCTCTTCTTTTGTGTACACGATTGATGGAATTTTTTTATTCCTGCAGGTAAATCTTAATTAACCATTTGTGTTTGACCGTTTTTCTTATAAATTAGTCTTTTAGTGGTATAAACTGGCCATGTGTTACCAGTCGTACACTACAGCGCGTTCTAGCGGCTGCTTTCAAAAATGTAAAACGTTTTGTTCCTTTATTCAATTTATTCGTTTTGCTCCTTTATACGTTTTGCTCTACTTTGGTCTTTTGACCTGCTTTGGTTTACTTAACAGGTTTAACAAGTTTATATAACACGATTTTGGTCGTTTGAAACACAGTGTACAGTTGTCCTTACTGCTTATATTCCTTTGCCAGTTGCGAAATCTGATTTCTTCGTTGTCTGTATTTATCGTCGCAAAAGCCTGGATGTGAAGAAAGTACGGTTGGATCGTATTCGGTTGATAGGTGCTCGCATTTGTCGAGATCCTGCTTGCAACGTGGAAACCAAATACCTGGTACATTATCATGTTGGTGGCGTTTGCTCAACAAAGTTATTTTGGTCAAAATGAAAACAAACCAGTTTGCTTGTAATAGGCAAATATGGTGACCAAGAGCTTGTATTTGGTTGCTGTTTCCAGAGCTGTAAGAAGTTGATCGGCTGATCCCTGACAGAAAACGTAAATGCCCGTAGAAGTGGACTTTCTGTTTCTGTTATCTGTTGACAAACCACTTTTGGTTAGGCGATGAGGCCAGTTTTTTCCTTTTAGATTGGAATTGAAAATGATGTACAGCGCAAGAACTTTACTAAAAGTTGCTCACCATTTTTTGATTGAATTTCCGTCCGTGGCTCCACAAAAACAATTGTATTTTCCTTCTGCTTAATGGAATAAGTTCAAATAAAGTTTAAAAATTGCATTCTGTAAAGAAAGTATTTTACCTCAAATATGTCGACAACTAGTTGCTTTTCCACTGGAACAGAGCTTCCTTCAATAATCATTTCAATAGTGTCCAATCGTTCTTCCAAAGAAACCGAGACTAAAAAATAGTATGCATTTGTATCAGACCCGTTTTGAATTGGTAGGATTTCGTATTCCGCAACATGCAGTTTAAAGTCGTTTACCAACTTACCAATACTTGAATCCCTTGCATCGTCGATAAGGCTTCTCCGTCGGCTCATGATTTAGTTCTCCTAAAGACGTACGAAACAAATCCTAAAGACCAAAAGTGCTGCAAATAGCAAAACAATAACATACTCCACAGGGCTTTTATCACTGAACAACGTACGCCGGTATTTTGTAACGCCGAACGGCGTACTGAAAATTTATACATTTACAAGATGCTACCAAGGATTA
This sequence comes from Phallusia fumigata, assembly GCA_008931825.1. Taxonomy (NCBI): domain Eukaryota; kingdom Metazoa; phylum Chordata; class Ascidiacea; order Phlebobranchia; family Ascidiidae; genus Phallusia; species Phallusia fumigata. The sequence continues at coordinate 6,195 of QXVZ01002366.1, forward strand.
GCTAAAAATATTAATTAAGTGCAATCAGGAACATATTCATGTAATAAAAAGACATTGTGGCCAACTATCAAATTATTACGTCGCATTTTAGATCGTAATCTGGCTATTTAGAGAGCTATGTGTTGGTATACAACAATTCCACAAGCTTTGCGCGTGAGCCAACGTACAGTAATGGGTGACAATACTCGTTTTTTTACTTACTTCAAACTGTAACTCGTCTTACCTAAATTTAAAAAATATTTCTGTCAGCAGTCAGCATAGCCCTTTGCAGTTAAAACACACTAACATGTAAAATGTAGAACAAAACGCATTGCCAATTAGAATTGTAACACAAGAGGTATAGAACAGGTTCTCCAGTTACCAGACGCAAAACCTCTTAGAAATATTTCACAAATCTTGCAAAATATTGCGCTCTACTGCGGTTATACACATCCGAAGGTACAAATATGGGATATGCTGTATTTTCCACGGGATTCAGAAGTGCAGAAAGTTGGCAGCAAATTCGGATAAAGTAAAGGACGACTTTTGTCGTCTCCTGCCTTCTGATGAAAAGTCTGCTTAGGTCGTACGCTTAAAATATACGTATTATCAGCACGGTAAGCTTCATTTTACACAGCTCTAAGGCCAGGAGCCCAAACCTTTTGTAGCATCCACAAATATCGATGCTAAACATATTAGGCGACAAATTTTACCGACGAGACTATTCCCAACCTAATGTCCAACCCGAACTCGACGTAATTGAGTCACAATTCCAGCTGGCATTGCTGGTTTATGACGCATTTCTTCAATGATTTTGATACGCGCGGGATTATCTCCTCTGTTACGTCACAACCGTCGAGGTTAGTGACAGTTCTTGCGTCTATCCGGGTCGATCAAAATTGCATGACATATTTTCGATACGAAAGGGATACGTAGACAGAGCGTCTGCGGACAATGGCCTTTAATTAAATTTTCTTGAATAAAATAACAACAACCTGAATGTTTGATGTTGAATGTTTGATGAAATTCGTCATTTGTACGGGGAAGTAATCAGGTAAATCAATCGACTCAGTTAAGTTTTTAGGTAATAGTTCGGGTCCACTTGTATGTTCACCTGACAAGATCTTCGTATCTGGGTACCAAGCTTGTGACACAGAGAAGATATGTGTTATTTAGTATCTGCATCTGTGTGACATTAAATTCAAATTTCAGGTCGTTTTTTAAGCGGGGTTTAAAACCTCTGTGCATAAGGTTCAACATATTTCTCGAATAAATCCTATGCTAACAAGACGTTTTGGGTTAAAGCACATGGGAGGTGTGCTGTACGTTTCGCGAACCCGCTTTGTTGTTGCACGAAAGTCATTACTATTTAAGTCATTTCATGTAAAAATTCCATCATTTTAAACATAAGTTTTTTGCTACGAATTGGAAACTAAGAAAGACTGTTCTGGTATATTTGGCCATTTGGCAATGAAAATACACACAACACACTGTCTTATTTACAATAGAAATTATTGCCCGCGTTGACACCTGTGATGGGTCGTACCTCGCTTTTGAACAAGGTGGTACATCTTATTTGCCAGTAATTGCTGAATTCTATTATTGTCCTTAACATTTAGTGCAATCTCCTGTGGCCTGTGACGTAATAATAGAAGGTCGAGTTTCATGTGATAATGCAACGTGGTTTTGTCCCGTTTGCGCCTAACTACTGCGCAGTATATAGTTGGCCTGGTCTGTGTAATTAAGCTTTTTTAATGAGTAGAGCTTGGAGCGTTTTCGGACAATTTTTTATAGCCCAACTTTGTAAAACCGCAACCGACCAACAAAGTAAAGACAATGGACCGCCTTTTTGCGCGAGCTGTTTAGACAAAAGATCGAAAGAGAAAAGCAGTATTCTAAGTGCAGTTCGGAAACGAATCCAATGGGTCTAAAGTCGCTAGGCAGAAAGCATAACCAACTGCGCGTCTAAGCCATGCTCCCTTCTCAACTCACAACATTATATCACACACAAACCAACGAATGACACCATAGAATGGAAATTCCACGCCTTTANTTTGATTCCATATCTCAAAAACGACAAATGATGTGAAAAAAAACTAAGTGGTGCCGAACTTTGGAAATACGGCAAGTACATTGGTCTAAAATGCAGAAAAAGTCGCACCACGGCTGCCGGGGCCCTTTAACATTTAGCGCAATCTCCTGTGGCCTGTGACGTAATAATAGAAGGTCGAGTTTCATGTGATAATGCAACGTGGTTTTGTCCCGTTGCGCAGTATATAGTTGGCCTGGTCTGTGTAATTAAGCTTTTTTAATGAGTAGAGCTTGGAGCGTTTTCAGACAATTTTTTATAGCCCAACTTTGTAAAACCGCAACCGACCAACAAAGTAAAGACAATGGACCGCCTTTTTGCGCGAGCTGTTTAGACAAAAGATCGAAAGAGAAAAGCAGTATTCTAAGTGCAGTTCGGAAACGAATCCAATGGGTCTAAAGTCGTTAGGCAGAAAGCATAACCAACTGCGCGTCTAAGCCATGCTCCCTTCTCAACTCACAACATTATATCACACACAAACCAACGAATGACACCATAGAATGGAAATTCCACGCCTTTAAGTCCAGTTGAAGCAGCAACCTCCACTTACAAACGATCGTGACGAATATTACCCACGTTTTTATCAGACGAGAGTCGCAGACCGATACTATCAAAAACGCTCGTTGGGATTGGGGACATTAGAACAAGCTTTTTTAAACCCAACTTCGTTTCAATGCAAAGCAGATTGCATACTCTTCCGACAGGAAGGAATCAAGTGTGTTTATTTTTCACTTTTTTGTTTCTTAATTATTTGCTTGGTTGCATTGATTTCTTAGATCTTGTTTGACGCTGTTGTTGTTTATATTACTAACTGTCTANGAATGGAAATTCCACGCCTTTAAGTCCAGTTAAAGCAGCAACCGAGTCGCAGACCGATACTATCAAAAACGCGCGTTGGGGTTGGGGACATTAGAACAAGCTTTTTTAAACCCAACTTCGTTTCAATGCAAAGCAGATTGCATACTCTACCGACAGGAAGGAGGTAAAGAATCAAGTGTGTTTATTTTTCACTTTTTTTGTTTCTTAATTATTTGCTCGTTTGCATTGATTTCTTAGATCTTGTTTGACGCTGTTGCTGTTTATATTACTAACTGTCTACTATTACAACGTCGTTTACGATTTCACGACTATACCTGTACATTTTTGTTAATATTTTCCTCGAGTCTGTTGTTTTAGTTTATGTTTCTTGTGTGCTACATGCAAAAATATTTCGCTACTGTTGCGTTTTTCCGTTGCGTAAATTGTTGCTGATTTTATTAATTGTTTTCTTTATGTTTGTGCAATTGATCAGTATGATATTCATGTTTTTTTGCAGATTTTTTATGAATCGTAAAACACTACAGCTTGAAATAATAGTTGACTTCAAATCGTTTTTTCGGGGGAACTCCCTGTTTGGCAAAAGGGCGTCCGGCAAAATTACATTAAGTTTATCTACTGCAAATAGGTTGCCATGGCAGGAGAGGTTTTTGAAAACATATTTTTCTTTATTGGTAAGAGTTAAAAAACATATAAAATGTGTCTTTTTTGTTTACATACTGATTTAACTTGAGGCAATTTACAGACCAAAGCAGTTGATCACTTGCTGATTAATCGCATAATTTGTTATGTTACAAAGAAATTCTAAATCCCAAACCACAGCCTTTAAGTTGTCAAAGAACGATTTTTTTGGTTAATAGCCTCATGCTCAGGTTAATTGTATAAGGTTCTCTGATTCCACTGAAGAACAAGTGCTAGATGTGCTTAACAAGATTTCTTCACAAATTTATGTTTAAAAAATAATATATCTATTCAGCTTAACAATACAATAACAGCATTAATTACGATTGCATTGTTTTTGAAAAGATGTGGAGTATCATGTGGCATGTAATCTCAAGCACTGTAAGTGCCACATATTCACTTCCAATGCCATTTGTTTTTTATTTGTTGAAAAATAAAAAGTAACCGAAGTATCACCACAATGTTGTAATTTTGCAGTATTATTAAAGATTTTAATGTGTCATTAAAAATGCAACTCATTTTAGTTTTACATTTATAATTGCGTCAGGGTGAAAAAATATTTGTACCTTTGGGTTTTTAATTGTAAACATGTTTTTGTTGCCTTCGTACAATACTGAAAGACTACATGTCCAAGACTGTTTAGTAAGGGGGAAACATTCACTTATAAAAGATCTAATAGAAGGCATAGAATATGTTATAAAGTAAAATGAATGTTTAGTTAAAATTGTTTTGTTACTGGCTGTAGTGCAGAATAGGCTGCCAAAGTTTTTGTATCAATTGGGTTTGATATTGTGGATGGGCAAAAGCACTTTCAGAATAGCCAGGTATACCACTAACTATTATATCCCTCTGCTCGTTTAAATGTAATGTAAATACAAGTTAAACATCTTAAAGAAGCATCAATAGAAAATATTTGATAACTGAACTGCACATTAAGTGCACTCTTCATTCTTGGTGGCAAATAAATACTACTGTTTCACTTTATTTAGCTTGTTATTTGAACTCACCATATTTTTAAAGATGATTTCAAGCTGATAGTTGTTTAAAAAAAAACCTTACATATTTTAAGAAGCAGTAAACTAGTCTAGTGTCATTTTAAATCTGAGGTTTGTTTCATGGAATTGATTTTAAATAGGCATTAGGTTGTAAGTGCATCTGAGATAACACCTTCACCAACAAGTCAAAATGTCATCAAAATCTCGGATTCATACATACCTTGTTAAAAACAAAATCAGTGAACTTTTTGAGGTAATTTTTACATGTTTAGTTATTTTTTTTAAATTTTGTACCCATTGTTAAAAGTAGTTGAAAATAATCATTTGTTTAAATTGATTTGCTTTTTTACAGTATTATAAATGGTTTGGTTGATTACCTTTTTTGTTTTAGTGCTGTAAAGGCAACTATTATACTGTTTCATTGTAATGTAATTACTAAGTAACTTTGTTCTTTAGGAAATGATGGCTAAATTGGTTCATGACTTGCCCTCAAGCCCTGTTGCTTATCTGTCAGAAATGTTGAAAAAGAAACACCAGGCTAGTCAAAAGGTAAGCCCATTTGCTTTGTTTATCCTGGCAAGGCATTACTGTTATACTTCAACTGGTTGATAGGGTTTTGCCCCATCCCCCTTTTTTCCGAAGAAAAGATTAACATGACATGTATATGGTTAGCTGGTACACTTAACTCCACTCTAAAGGTACTTTGTGAGTTTGGGTTGTGTTTTCCATATTTTATCTTTCTATCCCCAACTATTAATTTTCTTGTTCACAGGCCATTTTCAAGTTTACTATTACTAATTACCATGTATTACATTTTTTTATGCTTTTTAACAGATTGTTATAAATTTTTGCGTTACCACTATGGCTTGGCAACAAGCTCTCACACATTGTGTTATGGTAGTGTGTCAATCCCATAGCCCCAGCATTGGCATCAACTTTTTTGCATATGTACATTAATATTGCATGTGGTGATGAACTAATATCATGTGATCTATTATAAACATGATTACATAGGCAACAGGCTGTAACAAAATAGACTGGAACAGAATAAAAGTAATGCAATGGGAGGGCAATAGTCATTTATTGTTACATTAGTCATTTATTGTAATGTAACAATAAATGACTGGGAGGGCAATAGTCATTTATTGTAAGTCCATGCAAAAATACAACTTGTATTGAAATAGATCCTTTTAATGTAAACCATGGCATACATGAAATGACAACATGGGAATGGGTAGTTGCTTGTAAAAAACTTGAGGTCATTATTTTCCTTTGCAAATGTTTCTTAAATTTTATTGTTATGGAAAGAAATCTTTGACTTTAAAAAATGTTCGTGTCATAAATTTCTGCAGTTTAAACAGGTGTGCTGCACTTAGGGATGTTTAAAGTAGAATAACTGGCTATTCTAGAATAGTTGTTTCGAATCCAAAATATTGAATCCAAGTCTTATATTAATTTTGGCAGAATGACATACAGAAAAACAACAATAAAAGACTACCCTATGCCTTCTATTACATTTCTTAAATCTGAGGGTGATTTTTCTTCTGTAAACAATGTTAGACATGCAGTCGTTATGGTTACATGCGAAGGTTGTAAAGATGTTTGTTAGTGAATAGCTTNACCCTATGCCTTCTATTACATTTCTTAAATCCGAGGGTGGTTTTTCTTCTGTAAACAATGTTAGACAGGCAGTCATTATGGTTACATGCGAAGGTTGTAAAGATGTTTGTTAGTGAATAACTTAAGCCAGTGAGGCAATTACCATTTTCAACACTGACGTCACCACAAACGTACAACTAAAACGAGTTGAACGATTAACGGCGCATCAGAATTTTTGCTGATGCAGCGGAAAAGTCAACCTCGTTGCATACTATCGTTACGTTTTACACCTTGGTATTGTTACTGATTGTCACGTTGAACGCACAGCCGAGCATTAGCCAAAAGGGGAAACAAACGGCATTATATCGGCGCTGTTGCGTCTCTGAATGCCACTCGCATTTGCATTAAGTGCAGACGAATTACGCACACCAGTTTACATGCCGTTTAGATGAAATAATATTGGTTCCCATTACCCGATATAAAAGGCAAATTTGGGTTCGAATCTGCCTGGATTCGAATCCTTAAGATTCTTCTACTTTGATTTATTCTACTTTGACCATCCCTAGATGCACTCATATGATCTAAGTGTCTGACTAATAAAATTTATGTATTACCAAGATACACTTGTATGTAGATTTTGGAAACAAAACCAATGCTGGGACAGGGGTCACCTGTAAGAAGCAAATCTGCAACTCTTAACTTATGGAGTGGTACAAAAACAACTGTTTTTACTTTTTTGTTAAAAATAACAAAAAATATACAATTTGTTAAATTACATTATTATGTAAAAGCCAGATATTACAATCTGTATCCATTTAAACACAAAAAAATCAACTTTACCGAGGTATTACAAAATATCATGTCATGCTTTAGCATTGGAAACAGGTTTGCTCAGTGTGCATTGTAGACAGGAATTTTATGCTTTTATTAATAAAGGCAAATTCTATCAAACCAAAATCCTACATATATATATTACTTTTAAGAGACTGACATACAAAATTGCAAATTCCCGTGTTTAGAAGACAACCGAATAGTTTTATCTCAAACCCTAGGTATTGAGGCAGCAGAATAGCAAGCTGTTATTTAAAGACTTCCTAATGTTGCATACAATTGTAGTTGTTTTAAATTGGCAGCATTCATTGCTTGTTAAACTAAAAAATGTTTAAACTTCACATTTAGGATTATATTTAACAGGTGGTTTTACTTTAGACATCCAACCAAACATACTTTTACAAATCTATGGGTCATAATATTTTTCAAAATAAAGTTTCATAAAAAATTTATGTTTAGTTTACTAAACACATGGGTTGACACGCCATTTAGATATTTTTTTACCACACAACACAGGGTTACTATTTGTCAGTGACGTCAAGTCAAAGCTAAAATTTACCTTTTGGTCACCAGTAAACCCCCTCGATTATTTCCTTTGTTTTGGAGAAATTCAAAATAATTTGTGTTCTATTAAAATTTTCTGGTAGTGACTGAAAAGAAACTGCCAAGCCACACATATGCCCTTACAGATGCAAGTTTGTTCATTACCACTACTAGTTACACTATAGCATGGCAAACCCAAACTTTTTGAAAGTCTGATGCCCATGATGTTTTGTGTAATTTCAGACAGTTCTCCTGAATTGTCAGACAAATACAAACTTTCTTCAACTCTTCCACACAAAAAAGAATTGGAAGGTTCTAATAAAACTGGCAGACAGTACAACAAGCCATGGTTGTCCCACAGCAAAAAATCTCCCACCAAAGAAACTAGAGGTATACATAGTTTTTGTAGACATGTTTCCATAAAACATTGTTAACTTGTTTATTTGTTAAGCATTATCTCAAAGCATGCCAGCTTCATCAAAACCATTGTGGGACAAAAGAAAAAATTCACAAGAGTTAGCACAAAATGAAACCACAGTAGATGGTGTAAGTTTTTGGCTTGGGTTAATGTAGATTTTACAATAACAATCACTTCTGTAAATGTGAATTTATTTACAGGATGTTGATCTCAGATTAATTTACGCCAAACCAAAAATATTTGGTCAAATCCCAGACAGTTCCAGTGGTTTGGAATCTGAAATAACAAGCAAGCACTCCGGTAAGTGGTTTGTCACCAACAGTAATATTTGCTATGTCTGAAAGCAAAAATAAAGTTTTTTGGCAGATGGCAAGATTGACAAAAAGCCCAAGTCACCAAAACACCATAGAAATGCTGTGCAGTCGAAAGTGCAACGACGAAAAGCTCTCATGTGAGATAAAAATTTTCCAAATGTTTAAAGTAAAATATAAATCATCAGTAGTTTTCTAGGTTATACAGTTGATGGAGAAACTTTCGCAAATAGTAGATATGGTTGTGAAATTGTGCTCTTTCATTTGAGTGGTTACCCTGCTATCCCTAGAGGAGTGTAACGTTTTTATGCTAATGCGCACCACAAGGGGAAAGTGTCTATGCTTACAGAGGTACATCTGTTATTGTTTTCACTCTGTTCTTTTTTCTGCCCTGCAGCTTGTCCATGCACTTTTGTCATAAAATGTTTGATGGATTTGGATGAAACTTTTACAGCTGGTAGATATGGTCAAGGCGGTGTGTCATGAGTTTAGTTTAACCCCATAGCCCCAGTGGTTACCCCACTAGCCCCCCAAAATGGGGCAAATAGTTAAACAATGTAAAAATTGGACGAAATTTGGACAGTTTGTATAACATGCATAACATGTCATTGTGGTGCAATATTTGATGTGTTTTGCCCTATAGCCCCAGCAGTTACCCCATAAAATGGGGCAAATAGTTTGATGATCTCCGAATTAGATGAAATTTGGAAAGTTTGTATAACATGTCATTGTAGTGCAATATTTGATGTGTTTTACCTGATAGCCCCAGCAATTACCCCCACTAGCCCCCTAAAATGGGGCAAATAGTTAAACAATGTCTGAATTGAATAAAATTTGGACAGTTTGTATATCATGTCATTGTGGTGCAATCATTAATGTTTTTTACCCTAAAACACCAGCAGTTACCCCACTAGCCCCCTAAAATGGGGCAAATAGTTAAACAATGTCAAAATTGGACGAAATTTGGACAGTTTGTATAACATGTCATTGTGATGCAATATTTGATGTACATTACCAGAAGGGTATCGCCATTTTGGTTGCTTGAAGGCCTTAGTAATTATCATGCTAGACGCCTCAAGTGGTTAAGTTTCAATCTTGTGACAATGTCTGAATGGGATGAAACTTAGACAGGTTGTAGCGAATGTCACTGTGGTGCATTGATTACTGTATCCTTATTAAGTCTGTCATATTGTTTTTTATATTCATCATACCCTACAATTTCTGCAATGTCATAATTTCTGCCTGCAGAAACAATCATTTTATAAAAGCTTAGGTAGCATATTTGCATTTGTTTGCACAGAAAATTAAGTAGTGTGGTTTAAAACTTTTTGTAATGGGAAACAGAAACACAGAGTATGACAGGCAAAGAGAAGTGTCTGAACAACAAACGAGTCAAAAGAAAATTTAGCTCTTAAATTACTACAGTATTATAAAATTAAAAATATACCTTATAGACCTGGTGTAATTCTTCTTCTAAATAGGAAAATGATGGAAAAAGAAAATATTAAAAATAAAACCAAAACAACAGCAGATGAACAAGAATCTGAAGATGATGAAACCATAGAAATTTGTGAAGATTTTGATGATTTGCATAATGAAGGAGTAAAGGTGCGCCTAAATATATTTGTCAAATTTCATGTGCATAGGTGTTTCTAAATTTGAATGCATGTGTAACAAACAGAATCCACCAAAAGGAGGTGTCCACACAACAAGAAACTCATCCCACAGAAAGGAAGAAATTGAACTGGTGTTAAACATGTCCAAGTAAGAAACAACATGATATAGTGTATATGTGGTACATACAGTTTGCTGTTCTATTAGACACAACTAAAAAAAGAGCCTACCAAGTGTCCACTGTGCTATATACATTTAACTGCTATACAACCACACTTTTATATGCAGGTTTTTTGATAGTTTGGGTGGAGCTGTTAGTCCAATGCCAGAAATATCTGGAAAACAGGACACTTTACCAGAAATTGAAGATGATTTTGAAAGTGCTTCACAGGTACTGTATTTTTCGTGTTGGTTTGTGCATGATCTAATTTAGTGGATGCTAATCATTGTTCCACTCAGTTAGATGTCTTTTTCTATGCCCTGATAGTGTAGGGCAGTGTTTCTCAAACATTTTTAGCCCGGGGACCACTTTATCTTCGAACTTTTTATTGAGGACCACCAAACAGAATTGCAATCTAACATGTTCTCAAAACAGGCGATTTTATTAACCAGTGCCTAATTAAAGTAATCTTTTTGCGGACTCCGAGGGGACAGCGGACCACACTTTGAGAATCACTAGTATAAGGGAAGTTCATGTATAGTTAACACTTGTAGCACACAGAAATGGTTCTTCATCATTTTCAAAATTTGATTCAGGTAACTGGACCACGCCGTCCTGTTTGGGAAACTCCTGAATCAGAAGTTGATTCAACTGTCAGTCGTCATTCATCACTTCTTGCAAGAAGACTCAATTCTAACATGTTTGACATATCAAAGTGGGTATCGAAGACTGTCAAGTGTAAATACATTAATTGAGTGATGCATTATTATGTTAACACTGGATGCATAGTTTTTACTATATCTGCTTTTTCACTTACCAAGATTACCAGGTGGTTAGTGCCACCGCCTTGCAAGCCCAATCTGGTTACAATCAAAGTCCATTACCATGTTACCCTTAAAACAAAATCCCTACTTACATGCTAAAATCTAAAACAGCCCTGTTGTTTTATTATTGAGTTCAACTTATGATCCTCTTCAGTTTTTGAGTTTAATCTGGATGAAATTTGGTCAGTTTGTAGAACATGCATTTGTGGTGTATCAATAGCCCCCTTAAACAGGTTGAATTTAAAAATAATGTCCAAACAGGATGAAATTGAACAGTTAAGGAAAAATGCCATTGTGTTACTGTGTTTAACCCTGTAACCCCTGCAGAGGATCTGTTCACAACCAAAATTTTGTGATTGGTCCAGTGTTGTGTCTTTCTGATACTGTAGTTAATGTTATAATCACCAACTCTTTCATAAAATAAAAGCATTGTGTGAAATTTATAAAAATATACATATGCATGTTAAAAAATATGCATGCATATTTACAACCCTCTACAGACTTTTTGAAGGTGTTTTAGTGTGATTAAAGAACTATAAAAATTTTTGCTATTATTTTTGCCATAATTGTTTTTTCTTTTTATTAGGGCATTGTTACAATAATATATTACATTTTCAGTTCGACTGAGTTAAAGACCAAGAGCCAACTTAGTAAAGATAACACTCAAAAGACACCCAAGGAAAGAGGTAACCTACTGAACTTAAGTCAAATTTATTAACTGATTACTTTCATGTTGTTTTCATTTTAGCTGGAAGTGCTGCTTATAGAGCTGCAGAGGCAAGAAAAAATAAGGCAGCTACTACAAAACCTAAAGCAGTTGAAGATCACACAAGCATGAAAGTTGGTAGCTTTGCTAAAAAGCCCCTCATGTTACTTGCAATTATATGTGTCAATTGTATGGTTGATCTTCTGATTTTGTTAGCGGGAGGTTTAAAAATGTTTGTAATCAATTCTGTTAGAAATGTAAAGTTACATTATTGCTTTTTTAGAGTGGGGGTGGAAGCCGTGCTCATTCTGTAGTAAGCAATAAAGGTATGTTTTTTTGTGTAATGTTTTGTGGAAATATCTTGTTCGCAATTTTAAACATTTCAGGTTCTCTCAGTCATAGATCAAACAGATCATCAATAGAAAGACCAAAAACTGCTCAGTGAATTACTTGCATAAGTTATGCAAGGAATGGTTGATTCACAATCCTTGTTATTCATCTCTTTGTAGAATTCTCAGGGTTGTTTGCCCCAAAGAGAATTCACATCATTTTTATTGATAAAAATGGGGGCAAAAATGTAGGGATATTTTGGTAGTTTTGTTCATAAGATTATCACATTTTTGCAATTTAATTTTCACCATTTATTGCCTTTTTTCAGGTTTGTTAAATACCAAGTTTCATGTGGAATGGTGCTATTAATAATCTTTTGTATGTGTACATAAGTTTTAGTATCTGCATATTTTACTCATTTATTGGTGCCTAGATTATGTTCCGTTTTAATGCAGTCCTTTTGTATTGTAACGATTAAAACCTAATCATGAATGTTTTTAGTACCAATTGGGAAGCAAACTTTTGTTTGGTTTCATTCATAAGCACAGATTAGGCATGTCCAAACCAAATGTAGTCTTTAAAAAGTTACCACACTCTTTAAAAATAACTGTTGTTTGTCCACCTACCGAAAAAAACTGATTTGTAACCTTTTCTAAACTGATTGAACAGTGCTAAATATGTTTGGCTATCAAAAATGATATATTTGCTAAATGTGTTTGACAAAAAATCAGGTGAAAATTCAGTAATATGGAAGTATGTGGCATACCTTCAAAGTACCTTGCATAAACATTAATGGTGCCTATGCTAATATTGAGACCATTAGTTTAGAAATTAATAACACTGTCACAAATTTTTGACACAAAACTGCTGGCAGGTAAACTACAGGTTATGTATTTTTTGTGTTGTTAAGATCTAAAACTTGCTTTGTATTTTTATGAAACAAAAACGTTACTGTCTCATTAATTAGTTACCCCTTGCTTTCATCAATAAATATTTGAATTCAAGTACAGTTTTAACATGAAATAAAAGCGATTCAAAGTACAGAATATACACAAGATGAAAGCTACAACACATGTAACAAATAGGTCAACAAACAACTTTGCATCAGTGTCACTTCTTGGGTGCAATGATTCCTTCCAATTGTGTCTAAAATAACAAATCAATAAAAGTTAAACCCATACAAGGAAATTAAGAGTGATTTCCATTGAACTTTACCTTAAGCTGTTGGTTGGTTCGTTTTAGGAACTGGATTTCTTCCGAGTGTTTCTTTTCCTCAACCTGGCGCCTTTCAGCCTCACGTTTTTCAATTGCCTCACACTTGGCCTTCAGCTCATTTACTGTACGTTCCAACTCCCTCTTTTCACTATCAAGATCAGAGATCTAAAAAAATAAATGAAAAGGAATAACACAAAAAAGCATTCAAACAGAGCATTTTTTTGTTTAAGAATTTTTATGTTAAACAATTTATATCAATAGATTTATGTATATATCATTATTGCTGTCATGTGACTCTTAATAACAAGTATGGAAAAAATAATAATATCTAAAGTTAAATGTTCTGGCTTGTTGAATTGTATTGTGCAGATTTCCTACAATTATGATTATGCATGTTTAGTCTGTACAACTTTTTCACAGATAATGTTTTATCTGTACATAATTTGTAATTATCCAACCTTCTTCTCCATGTCAGCCTTTCCTTGTTCTGCTTGCAAGGCTTTCCTCATGCCAAATGCCACACTACTTTCATATAAAGTCTGATAAGCTGCAATCGTCATTCTAATTTCATCACGGACCCTTAACAGTAACAGGCCTCTTTCTGCACAGTTAATTGTCACTTGGCGAATGAGCTCATCTGAAATAAACAAAAACAAAGTTGGTTTAACAAATCGCCTCCGATAAGAACAGAAGACTACTTATTTATTTAACAAAACTACTTATTTCATACCAAAACATTGAGAATACAATTCCCGTCTCACAGGACATATTCCTGTTTCTCTTGCTTGTCTTTGCTGCAAGCGCTTGTCCAATTCTTCTTGTAGGTTAACAACATCCAGTCTTGTGGCTGGGGTACTTGAAACCTTATTTGAATAGCCAGTTTGAAAATTTATGTGCTCATTTCACATTAATAATTATTTGCACAATTTACAAAGGCAACAGCTTGATAAAAATGTTTCGCTGAAAAGTCACCTGTTGGACCCAAAGCTGCCCAGCTTCATTCCATTCCCGAGGTGGCAAAATGCTATTGAGAATTTCATCTGTTTGTTGTTGTTTACTTGCATCAATTGGTGAAAGCTGACCACCTTTAGGAGGAGCTGGCACTGGACCCTGACTGGATGGTTGCTGTGGACTTACTTTTAATGCCCTTGACTATAACACAAAATTTGGTTATAAAGGGCTGCCGCGTTGATTGGTAGGTGAATGGGTAGCTCTCATGGTTGAGTGAACTTTGTTTGGATTGAGTTTGATGTACCATTTAAAATTCTTTTTATTTAACTCTATTGACAAACTTAGCATATTGATTGTTTTACCAAGTTACTATTGAAACTGTTTAAACTTTATTTCACAAACAAATTGAGAGAAGAACCAATGTCCGAGCTTTTTCATAAAGGGGGCACCATTTTTACATGTTACTGCATATGGGTTGACAAACATCCAATCAAGATGAAATATCTAGATGTTAAAGTAACTAATTAGCTATTTATTTTTAATTTATGTTGCATAAAAAAGTACCTTTGGTGTCTTCTTCTCTGTATTGCGACTCACAAGCACAGGGTTGTCATATTTAAGTAGTGATGAGTTAGGTGGTATCATAATTGCTTTTTAAAAGTGGGGCTTTATTTTTGAAATATCTGGACAAAAAACTTGCCTGCCACAAACCTTAGAAAAGCTAAACCAAGTTAGTTTCTGGCAACTCCATACATTTTTTTTCTTCAAAAACTAAAGTCAACATATTGTCAAATTGATGCTAAAAACACATTATGATTAAGACTAATATGAAGTAGTCAACATATTGAACTTGGTACACCTTTCCAACTTTTTTACTAAATTCTTTCAACTGTAATGAGAGAACCTTAGCGGGACAGTACTGACTAAATGAGTTAATACAAAGTGGTGACATTATTAATATTAATGGTTAAGTTGCCCCATTCAGAGGTCGTCATTCCATCATTCATTCCGTTAAAGTTTTTTAAATCATTTGAAACGCTAAAAGACCTATAAAACANACCTTTCCAACTTTTTTACTAAATTCTTTCATCTGTAATGAGAGAACGTTAGCGGGACAGTACTGACTAAATGAGTTTATACAAAGTGGTGATATTATTAATATTAATGGTTAAGTTGCCCCATTTAGAGGTCGTCATTCCATCATTCATTCCGTTAAAGTTTTTTATATCATTTGAAACGCTAAAAGACCTATAAAACATTTCAAACCAAACGGAATGAAACATAAATTTGCTTGTTGGTTTGCAGCAAAAACAGGCAGATACCCGTTGTTATGGAAATAACACGCGACACTATCAGCGGAAAGGAGTAATTTTTTTTGTAAAAAGGGTAAAGGAAAAATGGACGACGAAAAAGTAACACAGACAAAAATAAGAAATTGTTTGAACATGTTTCAAGTAGCTGGGTGGACGGAAAGTAAAAAATGTGCAAATACGTAATTTTATTGTTTAAAAGATTTCAACGAACCAAATCGTAGGTGCCACAGACAAGGAATGGAATAGGGTGGCTCGACATAGTAAACAAGGCCAATATAAGAGCTTTGAGCAGTTAATAATTCCAGAAGATGGGCAACAAAAGTTTTTACTGAACCCGTAGTATTTTGTGGCACACTACCGAAATATATGTACAAAATTTAGCATCGAATTAGAAGTCCAGCCGGCATTGTAAGGTCAGTTTATATTGCACTTTTTTCGCAGTTGACGGGTTTTTAGGTTTTTGAAGGTATAGGGGCATAAACTGTGTGCAGTAGCTTCTTGTCAGTGGCGACTCGCGGCCGCTAGAGTCCCCCTACTATTAGATGTTTTTCTTATGCTTACAGTGGCTCTATTTTAAATACTTTTCTCAAATCAGCACTGATTTTTTTATTTTGTATGTTCAAGGGGTTCGGCCTTTGTTTGGGTGTAGTTGGTGCCTCTTCATAGAAAATGTTTGCTATCAAAACCAGATTTGTTATTTGCTTGTTTGATTGGCTTTGGGCTGAATGTTGCGTCCTATTTGCGACACAATGCCGAGTTTTACCGTTTTACACGATGCTGGTGGAATAGAGAAGCACTCTTCCATTTTATCGCCTGGTCACAACAAACATTCACGCGTGGTCAGTCAAGCAACAGTGGACAGGAGAAAGAACGCACTTTGCTCCGACGGCAAATGAACCCATTTGACCAGCTAGTTCACAAGTTTTCGAACTATCTTATTGGTCAGCTGACCGTTCCGCAAGATTAGAGCAAGGCCAGACGAACTACAAACAAATCTAATATCCGTTACGGTACAATTCAAAATCTTAATTTTGTTGATATGTAGTTTCAAAATAAACACTACCAAGCTTAAAACTAGATGATCAAAAATTTGTGTTAGCGCCAAACGATTTATATTTGGTATGTAGCGATTTAAATTGGCACAAGAAAAGATTTACTGTTACGGATTACGAGTTCCAATCCTGGTTAAGATTATTTTGCAAATCAGTTCATGACGCTCGTTTTAGTTCTGGTGAGTGGCAGTAAGAGTGTTTTTGTGGTTAAAAACTACGTCAGATGCTTTGTAACGTACGTTGCCAGCTGACTGATAGTGCTTTTGTTTTGTTGAAAAGTTTATTTTTGTTTAACGTGACAGTATAGTTAGTTCTTTAGCAGTATCATTTGCATGGATTGATGTAAATCTGTGCCAATATGTCAATATGCGTTAGTAGTGTTTTCTTGCTTGATGGAACTTGTACTTTGATTAGTTGTGACAAACATATTCCATCTAGAAATAACTCCTATTGTTCTTTTCATGGTAATGTTAAGCATTTTTATGGTTTGGAAATAAGATTTAAAAAAAAGTGGGTATGTAGTATGTTTGCATTCATCAAATGAGCCAAAGTAAAAAACATGCTTTTGCATGTAGCTAAGGCTTGGCTTATCATTGTAAAAATGCAAATTTAAAAATTGTTTAAATTCATTTTAAAAATTCTATAGCTTTGTTTTGCTGTTTTGCTGTGCATATTATACAGCTTTTTTTAAGATAGTAACACATCTACAGAGCTTGACAATAAAATGTTGTTTGATATTTTTTCTCTGTGGAACTAATTTTACAAATTCTTTAAATATTAGGTAATCTCCTTTACTTTGGTAACCTTTAAACATTAGTGGTAGGTTGCTTTGGCTGTTTTGCAATGTATTAAATCAGTGTCGTTTGTCATAGTGACGTTTTTAAGACTTCATCGTATGATTGAGATATATATTTTTTACAGCAATACTGATACATGCTTGTAGGGCTGACTATGATACGTTATAATGCCTCTTGCAGGCCTGGCGTACTATGATACATATATCAGTGTGCCGTTATTGTTGGCCTGCATTAGAGATTTAGGGTAGATCCAAGTACCAAATATGCGCAAGCATATAATTCACATTTAATACTGATACATATGTATATTNGTCCCCTTCGTGGAAGGGGACCCATAAAAAAAAACGTTAAGGTCATAACTCGTAACCATAGGCGTCGATTCCCGGGGTGGCGTCCACCCCACTAATTAATTTCTAGGGTGGCAGCCATTATAAAAAGTCTGTGCTGCCACCCCAGAAATTTCCGGGATTCATTAGGACTGGTTTACACCAAACTTGTGTGAGGCGAGCGACGTAAATATCTTTTCGCTCATTCAACAACGCAGCAGAAAGTTCAATTTTGCGTGTCTATTGTGCTATATGTACTGTTAATATTAGTGACAACAGAGAGTATAATGACATTATAAACCAATAGGTGGACATTGTGCAATTCGATCACATGTCAGACCGCTTGGATTTGATCATTTCGCCACCCCACACATAAAAAAATCGCTAAAAAATCGTGCCTATGCTCGTAACAAATAAACTTTGGTGCAAGCTTGACCCCATTTTCATGTGTCTCCCTTTCCATCTGTCTACGCCAAAGGTGACACAAGTATTACCGTTTAAAGTTTTTGAAATCGCTGATAAAACTTTATTATGCAATCGTGTAGAAACCTCTATTTAAATCCCACTGACACATAAGTCGAAATGTGTTTTTTAGCACAAGGTATTCTGGTCTTTTGTAGAGTCTGTAATTTCCGAACTATCCAAGCGATTTAATTCACACTTCTAAACCTGGCTAAAACATCTCATCTTGTCTTCTTGCTGAAGTATTAGAAGGCATGTTGCAGCAGTGTGTGTGTTATCAAAGCGTGCAGCTCAGATAAACAGAATATATCGCAGCACATTAATTGTGTAAGGCTCGTTGTTAGAATGACGAAAGACTTTTCGTAATAAAATTTATGTAATTTATTTAAATTAATAAAAAAATAGTACTTATACCAACTGTAATTAACATTGTTTGAAAATTTACATTTTATGGGCTGCAGGGGCTATTAGGAAAATACAGCAAAATGCACCACAATGATGTGTTATGCAAACTGTCCAAATTTTATCAAATTCTAACATTTTTTAGTATTTTGACCCTTCTGAGGGGCTACGAGGTAACCACAGGGGTTACTGGGTTGATCAGAGCATTTAATGCACCATGATGACCATGGATGGCCCGATAGTACTGTATCGGCGCCGATACCCGATGCTGTGGACCGTATTGGTACTCGTCCGATACTTTGACGGTATTGGACCAAATACTGATACTTTTGAAGATTAAAACTCGTTCAATTCGCCTATTAGGAGATACAACACATTACAACAATCATCAGTTGTGATAGTTAAACTCCTGGAATGAAATGTTTGTTGCACTATAACTAGTTCGTTTTGGATTTAATGAAATAATACCACCAGATTCGCTGTAGTGATTTTGTACTGGAGCATGTTTTTTTATTTGACCCGTGCAACAACGTTGTCGTATTGTTGGTAGTAATGCACCGAATCGCGTAAATTAGGTTCAGACCAAAACCGAATATTCGGCAGTTTTGCCAAAAAATTCGGCCGAATCAACCGAATTATTTTGGAATAACCACATGCGTNGTGACGTGACGCATTTGGAATAATCACATGCGTTTGGCGACCATCTAAAACTGTGGTGCTACAACAGGATTGTTGTGTTGTGTTATTATCTTAGTTCTGTGGGTTTTTAATGTTGCCTCGGCCATCATTGCTAGCTTCCAATTGAACTACTCATCTTTTGCTGGCAGTGGACGAAACGATAATGCTTTAATAAATACTAGTTATGTACAAAAAACATCCTATAACTCACCACAAACAGCAGCAAAAACACCCTGTTTTGTTACATGACTGAACAATCATAAATCTTTTGTTGCACTTTTTCGTTGTTGGGCCTATTTGTTACAGCGCAGTTAGTCAGATTGTGTGGTAAGTAATTTGCCGAAAAATACAGGTGTTTCGCCCTAAATACAAACATCGTTTTTGGTAAAGACAAATATCACTAATGACCGGACACTTGGTGTTCTAGAACGTTATTTTCTGTGTGCGTAAAAGCTCGGTTTTTGGCCGAATCGT
>QXVZ01002384.1:0-32246 GCA_008931825.1 Phallusia fumigata
GCACTAGGCTCCAGCACTGCGGCCTCCCTCGCCCGAGAGGAGCAGAGCTGCACAAAGCTCACCAGCTGGCGAACGTACTTGCGCAAACCACGTTTAACGTCACTGCCAAGCAAAGTGCAAAGCACTTGCAAAGCAATGACGCGTCACGCTCGCTGCAGCAAGACGACACCTGCAAAAGCTTGATTAACACAAAAAATTGGCCCTTTTTAACGTTGCTGAAAACATTCTGTTTGTGGTGTGTAAACATTGTTTAATCCAAACGTACACCTAACGAATCTATTACATATTTAAGTTTTTCTGTTATTTTCCGATCGCCAGGAGGCGCATGAACATGAGCGAGAATCGCAGCGCTTCTTCCACAATACACGGAGCCAATGCCAACGCGCAAGCACTGTGGCCACCCTTTTCCGAGAGGGGCAGATCTGCACAAAGCAGGAGAACGTACTTCCGCAAACCACGCTTCACGTCACAGCTAAGCAAAATGCAAAGCAATCGCAAAGGAATGACGCGTCACGCTCGCTGCAGCAAGACGACAGCAGAAAAAGAGTTTTTTTTAAATTCGACGAAAAACTTTCCGTTTGTGGTATTTGCAAATAGTCACAACTGGACGTACATAAAACGTGTCACAGTGTTGGCAAATCAATTTAAAAGTACAACGACAATATGTCACGACTGTGTTGCTCCAGTTCGTCGATAATTATCCGAGCAATGACGCTATTCGAATTTATTTTCTTATAGACGACGAAAAGCGATCTCTCGATCACTTCTAGTGCTGGTGCAACAAACCCCAATACACGGCCTTCTAGAGCAGCGACAGCTAATGCATTTCAGCATGCTTATGAGCACTTTCAAAAGCTCTACATTGGCGAAATATTTGGCTCTTTTATGTTATGAAATGAATTTTCTGTTTGTGGGTTTTGAAAACTGCTACTGTTTTACGTTACTGTGACGTTTCGCATTGTAAATAATTAATTCAAAGTCACGGACGACCATCTTTGGAAAGTATGAATTGGCGCAAATATTGAAAGAACCAACAAGACGTTTAACGCAACGCCCTCGCTGCGTCTTGCCTGACAACGTTCTTAGCCTTGCAGTCGCTAGCAATATAGCTTGGCCATACAGCCCAAGTGCGAGCTCCAGCACTGCTTCCCTGGAGGAGAACATACGCTCGCAACCAGAGCTTTAACATCACCACCTCGCAAGTGCCAAACGACACCTGCCAAAGCTTGCTGAAAAAGGAACTTCGACTCTTATCAATTATAAGACCAATTTTCTGTTTGTGGGTTTTTGAAAACTGTTACTATTTTACGTTACGTTCCTATAACGCATTGGCAACCAATTAATT
Organism: Phallusia fumigata; assembly: GCA_008931825.1. NCBI lineage: Eukaryota > Metazoa > Chordata > Ascidiacea > Phlebobranchia > Ascidiidae > Phallusia > Phallusia fumigata. The sequence continues at coordinate 1,346 of QXVZ01002384.1, forward strand.
CAGTGGTACATCCGCTGCTTTAAAGAAAATGTTGTAATGCAACGACAAATGTTGCAATTGCGCCGCCAGTTCAAAGTGTTAATAAGGGTGTAAAACCCGCCACTACATATCGTTCTCACGCGGCCGTCTCACGGATGTAACAGTGTTCGTTTTACAGCCTCGTCCGTCTTGAACAATTAACCGCAGTTCGGGAGAAGTGCTAGCTCACAAAAAGCGGAGACAGTCGGTGGTTGTAGCGACCAGAACCCGAGGACCGGTATCTAACGGGACACTTTGTGTTTGTTGGTTTTCCGCAAACAAACAAAAACGTCATTAAAACGTTTGTCGACGCCATTTTATCAGAAAACTAGTCAACAGCTTTTGGTATGACATCGTCGACACATTACCAGTGACGCATTACTCCTGCTGAGACACAATGACAACAAACAAGCCGCGGTGCAGCGTTTAATTACAAACTTTTTTGTCATGTTCGTACATCACGCATATCATAGACATGTTACATATCAACGCTTGCGCCTTCCAGCGCAAGAGATGAGCATGGCTGCCAAAAGCCAAAGCACAGCGCCTTCCCTCAACCGAGAGGAGCAGACTTTGGCAAAAGCAGCAGGCGAACGTACTTGAGCAAACCACGTTTTACGTCACCGCTTAGAAAAGTGCAAAGCACTCGCAAAGCAATGACGCGTCACGCTCCCTGCAGCAAGACGACACCAGTAAATTTAATTCAACGAGTTAAACCCGGTTTAAAGGACTGTGCTAAAAATCTTTCGTTTGTGTCAGCAAAACAATTAAATTCTGAACGTAATTGAAACGTCAGATCTAAATCCATTGCCGAAATCGTAATTTTAAGTCAATTGAAGGTCCTGTAAAAATAATACACAGTCATGACGATTTCAACAACGAAGAACCAGAGACCGTTTGGCTGAACGGTGAGGCGACGTTGTGACGACTGGACACCTCATGTATTGTTTTCTTAACTTGGGTTCGAAACCCAGGTATCGTAAAATGTTTCAGTTTGCTTGCAATGGCGATGTTGTACTACCGATAAAAAATTATTGTTTACGCCCCCAAAAAAACATTTTTGCCCAAAACTTAAGCTTTCTAGTTCGAAGCGTAAGCCACGTCTGTGGGCAACAACTTAAAGACCACCTCACATCCTTTTCATGCTCGGTTTATCTCATACAATCCAAAATTTCTGTGCCAAACTATTTGTTTTTTTCTCTGACTACCTAACATCAATGTCCCATCCACGTCCTTGGCTGTGGTCAAAATGTAGACAGTTCTCATTCGTCACAAGTTGCATATTTATTTGGACCCGCCATCCCGCGTGCAAAAAAACAACGACAAAACAAAAAATAACAACAACAATAACAATCGAACAACGTAAGGAACCGCAAAATCCCCCAAAACCACCGCTCGGCGATTCCACCACGCGTCTTTAACACGACATGACGTCACCATGCGCCGTGACGTCATCATCTGCACGCACACGACGCGGCAACCATGTCCTTATATCTGCGCAAGACGACGTAGTCGTTGTGGTCGAAGTACAATAGATTAATGTCGTAAAGTTGATCTGGCGTGCAGCAAGGCATATCTACTGGCTGTCCACCTAAGCCAAGTGTGTGCATTATGCTCTGAACAGTCGCGTGGTTGCTTGGTTTCAGATTCTGTCCGAGTGGAAAGGCGCATTTTCCACGGCAGTGATATGCATTGTAACCTTGCGGATGTATGATCCATCCCGACCAGCCCATTTCCTCGAAATCCACGTAAAGCGGGTAACGTCGGCACGAGCGGGTCGCCGAGGATTCCGTGGAGAGAGTAGAGAAAGAGGGGAAACGCGCTGACGACCCGGAAAAAGTGTGCGACGAGTCTGGCGGTTGAGTGTTTTTGGCGCTGCTCCCATCTGCTGCGTAATCAACGTCCCACGTGACGTAATCGTCGATCGCTTTTCCGTAATCGTACGACTCCCAACTTTCCTCTGGCTCCGTGGTTTTGTTGACTATCGGAGTTTCCGGAATTTTAGGTTTTTCCGTCTTTTTCGTTTTCTTTTCCGTCATTTTGTGCTCCTTTTTCCCGCTGGATTTCTTAAAATTCTCAGTCGAGCGCTTGCTGCGTGAAATCTCTGCTCTATCATCGGATGACGGAGCGCTATCTTCCATCATCCGAGCGCGATTGAGTAGTTCAAGGGTTTCTGCAAAATTAACAAACAAAGTTACAATGAAAGCTCAGAAATACAGGCCTGTATAAACTTGTAATACTCAATCTAGTAATTGACCAAAACTGTATAACCAATACATAACCAAAATATGCCAAACATCGCAGAAAAATAAGCAAAGGTTTAAAAATAAGCCCGGGTTACAAAGGGAAATCTTCAAACGCCATTTACCTATAACTGGTCCCCTTCAGCTTAGTAAACAAATACTAGCTCTATTCATTTCAGACGTTTACCTTCGTAAAAGTCTGGCGTTCAGATTTAACGTTTTACAGAAACTGAAAACTTGGTAATTAATTTAGGCCATGTTTGAATTTTTCTGCTTACTTGTTTTCTGAGAATGGTGTATCACGTGATCGCTGTTGTTCGAGAACAGGACCAGGATTGGTTGTTTCCACTTGGCCAGAGGGCGTGACGTAATCACCTTTCCACGTTTCGAGGTCGTTTCTATGGTGATACCAAGATTCTCAGATCCGTCAATATTCCAGCGTTCAACCTACAACAACAAAAATAATAAGTTTCGCCGCACATGGAAACAGTTATTTGTTTAAACAGGTACCTGCCAGAAAGCTTGTGTATATAATACATTGCATTGCAAACGTGTCGACAATTACTATTGTCATCTTCAGTGTAACAGTTTTTGTCGTGAAAGTGGCAAAACAGGCGTAAAGGCGTTTTTTTTTATTTTCAAACGGCGCAGCATACTATTAGCTTTTACAACCGTGTACCAAAAGAGCAGGAAAGTCACTGTTAACTTAAAAGTCTTACTGTTTGCTTGCTGCTCTCTGTGGACATACAAAATTGCTAAATTGAGAACTTAATTTGACTCATCCACCATAATAAAAACCCTATATTATTAAATAGTGGGTTTCATCACTTTTGGTGTTACAAATCAAGTATTTTACAACTCGTTAAGCTATCGTTTGTTTACCGTTGTTAGGAGCGGGAAGATTTGCCATCCGTAAAGGTGGACAGGGAGACGTCTAGCGGCAACAAGGGCTTTCCGCGCTTTGCCACTAGGGTGCTTCGGCGGTAAAGTCTGCAAGAAACGAGGTGTATTTAATCTCTGTTGGTTTAAAACGACCGAAAAACGTAATACGTGCAACTGTCACAGACAATGATGAAATATTGTCATGCAAATGCGATTAATTTTCAAACAACGAACAACCTCGACTAACGATGTATCTAAAATCCAGCACTAACTGAATTAAGAGTTCTTGAACGGGTAAAGGGGGACTAAAGACATTTCGAGGTCCCCTTAAAATCCTAGGGATCCCGTTTGAAAATCAAAAATGTAAATCGACATATGTCCTGAACACATTTAAAGACCCACCCGGTAGATTTTGATGAAATAACTTCCCGGTTTAGAAAATCTCTCCGCAAACTTGGGTCTGTCCTGGTAAACGTGGAGTTCGGCGTCGAGTATGGTTTCCCTGCTGTCCACAGGACGGAGATCGAATCGACAACTCTTCGGGCAGTTTTTGTCTGAAAACCGAGACAAAAACAAGTGATGAGTAAAACACGACAACTTTGTAATATTTTGACTGCATAAGTTCGAGTTTAAGGGAAGAATGTTATTACTTAAGGGAGGAATTTCCACTTTATAGTTGAGTTAATCATGGTACGTGTAGTATTTCTTATCATGTAGACCAGTGGCTCCAAATCTCTACATATTGCTTAATATAACTTCTTGTCTAGTAGGGAAGGCATAAAAGTTTTTCAAATAAGCGAAAGGGAATGCATGCCTTATGCTTTTAAACAAACTTTAAGCGCAAAAACAAGACCTGGAATTTTTAATGTGACTTACCAATGTTAGGAATACTTCGAACAGTGTCTGCGTCAAGTAAACCAGGTGCTCTGGTGATTCCATGGCGGTCGGCTATGGTGTTGTACAAATCCACCATGTACTTAGGTGGTTTCTTCACTTGGTGAAGTGAATTGCTCATCAAAGTGTTCACTACCGGTTCCTGAGGGTAAAGGAGATGTTGTGTAAATGGACAAAGCATAGCTGGACTGTGGATTAGGGGAATAAACAACTAATTGGGAAATAAATAGGTAAAAAATTGCTCAGTAAGATTACAACAAATTTTAGAAAAACATTGCAACCATTTTGCGAAAAATAAGACCGCGCGTTAGGCGACGGCAAGTTGTTACATGCATAAGGTAAAAACAGTTTATGCAATACAGAGTAAATGACGACCCTACAGGGCAACACCCAATCTAAATATCAATAAAAAGGACAAAGTGTTCCTATACCGCACTGTACAAAAATAACTGCGCTTCACAAAACATGTACCAATTTTTTTTTACCGGCAAATCAAACATATGGAGAAGTTCACGCATAGCTTTCGTTTTGACGTCTTTCGGTAAACCCTCTACCATCTCTTTGAATCTCTGTTTCATTAGCTCGTTTTCGGTGAAAAATCTCGAGTTCTCGTGAGGATCCTCCAGAAGATGGCGACTCACCATCTCCACCATCCTCTTCTGCTTCCGGGAGTGAGGTTTGGATGAAGAGGAATTGATGCAGAGAATTGCAAGACACGCTATTACTAGTTTAACAGACTTCATCATGTGTTTTCGTCTAAAAGGAAAAAAAATATTTTTTAAGTCAACGGATCTTTTACGTTTTTTGTCAATATATTAAAAAATAAATCGTACAGGAACATTAACTTTCACCACATGCCTCAAGATAAATTTTCACCTAATTCAGCACACTACACCATGTGTTTTGCGAAAGTAAGCAAAATTTATTTTAGTCAATTGTACTTGGGTCAGATTTTTTGTCAAATTTCAAATAATATTTTAGAATTCACACTCTTGGCACATTTTTTCAAAATTTCAAAATTCTTTTCAAATTTTGACCTGATAGCCACTAAAAATGCCATGAGAAATGATGTCAAAGATCTAAAACATATTTCGTTTTTAAAAGATTCACGTCAAATGTTTTAAAGCATATTTCTCCACGTCAAGTAATATTTAGTCAGAAACTGTTACGTTTTGTATTTGCCTATATACGTGCGCATTCAAAAAACGCTGTTGCTAAACTGATATTCGCATGCAGTGCAGTTTCAATGACATATCCTAACACTGAAAATTTCGGACAATTTAACTGATTTAAGAAACACCAATTTAAACTGACTTCTACCACTGTGTCCGAATCCGACTGTCTCCAATCTAACACCGACTCGCTTCTTATATATCTTTCTTCAGACGCGAGACTCTTGGTGTAAACAAACCCACAGCGGGCGGTCCGTACCCAGGAAGCACAAAAACTAACATTTAAACACCGGGACAGCAGCACACCACAGGGGGACCGACTTTCATAATTAAACCACCACCACCATTGCACCCTGTAACTTATACCATGTACCACCTGTTGCTTAGTAGCCAAATGGAGCACAAGTTGGGCAAAAAAATATTCCGCTAAACGCTTGTGTCATTACGGTGCACAGCTGTGTAGCGCAAGGCGGTGATTAACTTCGTCCCTTTCACGCCTTATCAGCGCTACGAAAACACTAGAACTAGGGATCGGTTTGGTCGCGCGAGTGTGAGTCAATTACACACCGCTACTTTACTTTGCAGCTCACCCAAGGCGCGAATCGACTTGTTCAAGGCGATTAACATGTTTGCGATGGGTTTATTCGAGCTATCGAACCGTTTGCTCGCTAATTAGGAGCTCGTCTTCACTGCGCTTTAGGTGACGAAGTATGTAGGTTTGTTTTGTCAACATTTGTGGATTTCACATCCTTAACTATATTAAAGATGTGCTTGTGCCGAAATGACTCTGAATCTGAATCACAGGCGATAAAACAGACGACATAACGGCAGTTTTCAACAAATTAAAGCTTACAGTATGTGTAGTTCGCAAAGTAATGCGATAATATTGTGGAACTTTTACATATTACTGGAATGGAACATATTTTAAATAACCGTTACTATTTTGCGTTTATACTAAGTCGTTTTTCAACAGTATTTCTAAATTTCTTGACGGGAAACTGTATCCGCGTTTTAAGTTCAAAACACCAATATCTTTTTTATGATTGATTTGCGACGGAACACGCACATAAAAAAGTTAGTTGAAAGTGAGTGCGGGCTAAAGCAATCCACGTCTGAACATAAAATATAATTTGTGTGTCAGTATTTAGTACCTTAAATTAATTTTATATTTTTAGTTCTGTGCGTTTTTAAACTCTTAGCGCCACAAGACGGACAAAACAACGTCAAGACATATTTCTTGACAGTTGTTAATCCCACGCATTTATCACAATACAGTCACTCATACGGACTGAAGAAAACATTTTTCAGTGTGACATTGTGGTGTAAACCCAACATAGAATCGCAAGTGTTAACAAAACAAAAATTGGAACAAACACGATCTCTACACATTCTTTTCGTGGCAATGGTTTAAACTTGACCACAATTACAACGACCGTACAATAGCTGAACGTGGAGCCCTACGTCTTTAAGTATTTTCCACAGATCTGTAACCAAACATAGCAACAAAATATATCACCTTGTGAGAATGGCGACGATGCACACCAACAGGAATTAAACCTGATTGTTCGAACCGTTGTTTATTGGGGGGACTTTTGCAAGGTCAAAATGCTTTTAAAATATTATTTTAGATTTTTCCAACAACGCCAAATGTATTTTTTGTAGCTTCGTGCACGGGATGATATTTGTTGCATTGTGTTGTGTGTAACCAAACTATCTAGGTTTTAAATCTGCTTCGTATTAAGGAATCCAAACTTGTGCTTCGTATTAAGAAATCCAAAATTTTTATCAGTGATATCGGCATTGGAAAAAAGTTTTTCTGTAATTTGGTCAGAAATATGTGCGTTTTTATTGTTCGCTATTATGTTTGGAAGTTGTTTGATTGTAAGTTCGTGTTCACATCAATTTCACGCTCGTTAAACGCAAAAACTCCGCAAACATGCAAAAAGTGCGAAGAAATTTCACGCTTACTTAGTGTTTCCGAATCCTTAACATGAAACCGATCTCAAACAATGCAAGAAGCCCTGAAACAAAGTTGCCACCAGTTTTAGTGCCGCGGGGCTCGATGACGACACAAAGGCGATCCATGACGACATAGACAAACAAGTGAGCCGCTGGAACAATGCCAATTGTGACGTTGATAATTTGACAAAGCACCCTGTGCGATAATTCGTTCGTGGGTTTATCCTTTGAGAGATCGCTGCAAAGTCAGTTTCTAATTTCTCCATTGTTTTCTCAACCCACATAGCGGCCATTGTTTCGACGCTGCAACGCGGGCGATGCATTTTATTGTTTGTTTTGGCACAATACAAACAAAAGTGACAGGTGTTTCTGGGGGCAGGGGGTTGTTCAAAGGGGCGAAAGCAACGCCACAATAACTGAAAATTATTTCTTGCAACAAAGTTTAACGAAAAATAAATTTTAGTCGAAAATTTTGTCGCAAAAATTCCAATTTCGCCCAATTTTTCAGAACAATCCGATCGCAATTTCACAAACAAGTCACAATATACTTAAATAAACATTTTCTCATATAACACAACAACTAAAGCAGTAGGCACTTTCTTTCGTTATCTTTCGTCACATTATACGTCATCACAAATGGAACCAATAGGAACAAAATACGTCATTGCACGACGTCATCACGCACATCCACAGCGTCGAACCTGCGCCACGTGCTCTGTGGCGCCATCTTTGTTTGTGTACGTGACGTCATGGATACGCGTCGGTGAGCAAGTGACGTCATGGGTTTCGAGCGCCATTAAACATTTCTTAATGTGGTGTCCACGGCGTTTGGCGCGAAGTACGCAACGCTCTATTGGTTCGCACGTTCCTACGCAACGTCCAACGTCAATCACCTGAAAATAATGTAGATGTTAGAAGCAATCACATACTTCATGGCACTGTTAAAGTAGTTACTTAAAATATGCTGTTCGACCAAAGTATATCGATGCTTTTGCTGTGGGTTAACGCACAGTTTATGATTTCAAAAAGAAGATACACGCGAGTACTTGTGTGTAAAACATTTTCTACGTTTCGTCAAATGCCGTTGTTATCATCAGGAACAGCGTTTGTCGAAACGTACAGAGAATGTTTTACACATAAGTACTGGCTTGTATCTTCTGTTTGAAACTATTTAAAACCGTGAATTGTGTACCTCGATTTTACAATTTGTTTATGTATCTTTACATTTTAATTGTTTTACTAATACTGTTAGTGGAAAAGTTACTTTGTTGGTCACTGATAAATCAGTAGTATAATTATTTTGACTTTTTTGCACCTAAATACATGTCAGATATTCACCTTTGTTGCCAATGCGAATTCGCCATTGTTTTGATTGATTTTTCGTTCAGTAACCGCCACATTGAAATGTTGACGGTAACACGTTGCTTCACATTTACATTCAGCCACAGATTGGACACTGATCACTCCATTGGGTCCCATAATCGGTTTAGACGTTGTGCGAACTGTTCTACAAGCTCTACCACCTGAAAATATTAAAATAGAGAATATAAGTCGCACATATTTCAGTGATAACACCTGTACAAATCTATACACAAGACAGAATATGTTTTGGGTACTCGTTTTTTTTTCGGGTATTATTAAGTTAATGTTAAGAATGCGAATTATCAATAGCGTCATAAATAGCGAAGTTGTGGATTTTCATGCTGACTCTGCAATTTTTAGCAACATATATAAAGATTTGATACTTTCAAAGTAATTACACAAAAAAAAACACTCATATGCATGCGCAATAACAAGATATGCCTTACAGAAACGAAACAATAAACCTTTGCGACGTTTTTAAGAATTTAGATTTATGCGATCTTTTTTAAGCCAAAGGAAAGTAGAAGCTCCGTGGATTTTGTATTGGGTGAGGTTTTAGCGAATCGATTTGAAACACTTTTACAACTGTGAACTTTCAAAGCAGCTTCTTATCTGTTATTTTCTGTTTTTAGTAAACTCCTGCCACGGTTACATCACGAAGTTAGTTAACGAACCAGTTTTAAGCGTGTTGCGAACCAATTAGAATATTGCGTTAAGTTCTTGCCTTATACATGCCTAAAGGTACACAAACGCAATTAAACATTGTTCGTTTAAAAGCTAAAATGCACAAAAAGCAAAAATGTCGTATAAATTACCTTTCTTGCATCCGCCAACGCACCGCCCAATATCCACGGTGGCTTCGAACTGGGTTCCAACAAAAAATCGCTTTAACTTCGGAATCCGATCGCATCGCTTCGGAATCTTTCGGCATTCACACTCGTCTATGACGTCATAGACCTTTGGGCCGCGGTTGATTGTGACGGTTTCGACGTGAACCAGGGAGGGCTCGCAGGTCGCTTCCGCGTCGGAGCCAGGGAGGGCACAGGTGGAGGACTCAGATGACTCTTCCTGGAAAAAGGGAAAAATGGAATAAGGTACCATACCCAACAATTTGTAAATATAATAGCGATTTTTGGGTAAATTTAAAAGCAAACTATGAACGGGTCACGGGTACTTTTTATTGATGTAAGACTGTTTTTTTTAATCCCCGACACTAAAAACTGATTTTACATCGACATTTAAGCTATTTTCAAGCCATTTCGCACAAGCGGTTTGGATGCGTGCATAAAAACAGAACTATGCCCAAAGCCAATGAAGTTCCAAGAGTCATGATAGGTACTGCGTCTGCACCAATGCTAACTTCTGTTTTGGGCAAAAACGTTAAGGCAAAATACCACTTCCATAAGTGCTATATTATAAAAAGTGCAACATCCCCTTCCGCCTTAGGGTTGTCATGGAAACTTCCGAGCATATAAATGCACACATTAGCATCAACACGGCATCATGTAGTGCCTGCGTTTGCGTTAAATTTTAGCAGGCCGGTGGCGACTCTACTGTAGTTTTGGTAAAAAGACGCAGAATTATGTTCTACAAAGTTATTTAGTAATTGGCGGATAAAGAATGTTGTGATAAGATCCTGTCTATGGCGCCACTAGGACAGACAAATCCACACGACGCCAGATAATATCTCTCACTAAAATTGGCCACCAATTACGTATGTTGCAAAAAAGACCAAAGATTTTGACCAGTGGTTCTCAAACTTTTTATTCCAAGCACCCCTCAAACCGATATTCAAAGCTAAAATCCTTTCCCCGGAAATTTAGTCTCCAAATAAGGTGTTTAAGTTACATTTCATACAAAAATCCCCCCGAGTGGGGAATTCCCCCAGTTGAGAACCATTGGTTTAGACTTCCTAGCAGCTTTCTACTTTCTAGTAACTAGGTAAAGTCAAAAAATGGGTTTTGCGTCCTTCGCAATCGTACCTGGCGTTCTTGCAGTCTTTCCAACACACTGACATATTGATTGCTTCGTACGCTGACACTTTCGCCACATGAGGCGCTGCAGCGTCCAACGTCGAGACGGAGAGGTCGTCCTGATGGATCTAAAGAAAATACAATTACATTGGTTCGGTTTGCTCGGAGAAACATGATAAAGTACAAAAATGGTTTGGCAACATGCAGAAGTGACTTGTATCAGGAAAAATTTACGAATTTCTGTTTGTTTTGACTAAATTAAATGACTGACGGCCAATATTAAAAAATAAACAGCACATTAAACAACAAGTCTTGCTTGTAAAATGTCAGATATAAACACCGCAAGTTCAGACAAATACATTGCATTGCCATCGAATTAGCTTGCAAGTATTGAAATGCCACCTAATGTTTTAAACTGCCATGTACAGGGCAAATCACTCCAATAGGAAGACAAAAAGATAATCCTCATCAACTTACCTACGCCTATGTTAAAAACTCGTGGCATTCGTCTGCAACAGCTCGTCGCATTTGCACAAGTGTCTGAAACAAAATATAACAAACATTAGTGGAAAGTCGCAACACAAACTCTCACAAAACGGCAAATTTATACTTACGTGTTGCAAATATGACGAAGAAAACCAAACAAAATGATCCAACCAACTTCATTTTACAAGGATCTCAACACACACTGAAACTGCTTCAAAATATTGTAAAATCTGATTCAACTGGAAAGTGCCTATGCACTGTGAGAACTAATAGCACAAAGCAGTAGGTTCCTTACTCAGGTATCTTGTATCAGAATGTGGCTTTGTGGCCTCATAGCGCTGGCCTTTATAAATCCTACGTTCTTCAGTGATTAGCTGGGACAGCAGACAGCGCGGCAGCGGACGGGTGGAGACAACACAGCGGAACAAAAGAAAACATGAGTCGCGAGCAGCTAGACAACAAGGGCAGGAAAAGCACCGAGGGCTAACCGACACCACGCCGGGGCCAGACGCCACTTTGGGCCCCCGACGCCATGTTTAATTGCCATCTGCTTTCTACGGGCGCCGCTCACATAATCAGGCGCTCTCTGACAATGGGCCAAATGTCTTGTTTGTTTGTGTTCTCCATGTCTCTGCTTGCAAGACACCATGCCGCTTTCCCTACATGTCGGCACGCTCGTCGGTGTGTGTAACCTGTTTCGCACGCTGCCGACGGGTCTGCAATACCGCATGTACTTTTGTGACGTCACGGTGCATACGAAGCAGTGACGTCACGTAATTACGCGCGACGCTTGAAAATTTACCTTCAATGCTCTGTTTGTGACAATTGATAAGTTTCGTTACATGTCCTATACAACAAGCAATATGATCCAAGGAATTCACAAAATACGTCACTGAAGTATTACACTGCTATAAAAACTGTACATCGTAGGTGATGTACCAGAATATCCGTAACAATGTCACTGACCAGTAAGCAAGACCTACTAAGGTTGTAATGCCGAGCGTTTACGATAAACAAGCACAAAAGAAAAATCTTGCGCATTGCCGGATTCGAGACAGCTATAATTTGTATCATAAAAGCTAATATATTTTTATATATTTGTACTTTCGATGTGTAAATACAACTACACGTCGGAAAGAAAACTAAAAATACGTACAAGTTTTTGTAATGGAACTTAAATTTGAAGATCCGTCTTTAATCGAAATAGCAGTTGCACGTTTAGAAGGAATACAGGTAGATTTCCTGCAAAATAAAATAACAATAGTTGTTGCACTCCAAACTTAATATTTATGGGCAAAAAAGCAATTTTGGTCTTTTGGGGCTTTAATTTCTGCTACTAGTGAACTTAGCGTGAATAGTGAATACCACAGATTAGGAGGAGTTTACAGTTTGATAACATTTCAGACTAAATGACTTTAAGATTCTGTAATGAGAGAGTCAATTGTTTTGTTTTTTTCGTTTGAAGCATAAAATAGCGAAAACTGGAACATTGTGCACTTACGATGACAACGAGTGTTGAAACACGTAAATACAAGCTTTGCGGCAGTTACCTTGTTTAATAAAATAACAAATCAAATTTTACTACAGTAATAGACACAATTTAGCGCGCAAAGCTACACTGTTCCCACGTTTTCTTGAAGTTTATTTTCGCAATAGATGTTAAAACCATGACTTTGTGTCATCAAACCATTTACTATCTCGCATACACCTTCGAATTCCATGGGCAGCGATAACGGCATACTCATGCATGCTGAACGATATCAATTCAAATTTAATCGAATTTGCAGGTATTCGGATGGAATAGACAGGTAAAATGGCTTGGGTGGGGTTTGGTCCCACAACAACAGACTTTCAGGGGACAACACAACATGGTTTAACCCAGACACCTGCGACAGATTCAGTCCGCTTACATTCGATGTCAAAAGGGGAAGTGTATGGGGAAATCCGCTTTCGATGCATTAGGAAGTCGCAACTGTCGTTTGTGTGAACACAGAGAAAACAAGTCTATAGTTGATTGAGAGTTTACAGTTGCTGATTGTGTATGCTTTTGCCAATTCGTAGACAAAAGAAGACATCTTGTAATATTTACCGCTACTGCAACTTGGAAAATGGAAACAAAAAGCGACACAGCGCCATTGCATATCAGCCCGTAAGTTTTCGTAACATTGAAGTTTTGAAGCGTATAGGTTGTGAATGAAACACTGTTTAGGCTTTAGAAGATTAGTTAACAAACTGTAAACAAGGTACCGAACAAACATTGGGACCAATAAGAGTTTTTTAGAGCATATCTTTTGTCTTGCTAAGAACATGTAAAACCACACATCAGTTTTATAGCATAAACCATTATGATCACAGAATTAAGTAGACATAGCCAAATGTTATGCAACCATACGTTTCATTCGTAAGCAAACCAAATCTTATTAAAAACATAACTGCCAAAGAGCTTGTATATAGTCAATACATACATTTGGGCACTCTTTAAGTGCGTGCCATGTGTTCCTAATTAAAAGCTAGCTAAACAAATAAAATGGTAATTTGTAATAAGTTATTGTTGGCAGGGAATTAGTGGTGAGCAAATTTGCCAATGACATGTTGGTCGTCCACAACCGGTACAGGAAACGTCATTTTACTGAACCACTACGAGCTAGTGAGGAATTATGTCGGGATGCTCAAGAGTAAGTCGAATGTTTATCTTTGTTATACATCAGGGGTGGCGGAAGCGCGACAGTTGTGTTCGTGTTTTTGAATAATGTTTTGTCAAGTCTATGTTAATATGTTGTTTAACATGTTGTTTGTTGTCAAGTCTATGTTAATATGTAGTACTTGCAACGTCACCACACAGTGTTAATGTTTTTTCGATTATATTATTATGTGTGTGAACTATGTTCCTAATTACTGTATTGCAACACGACATTTAAGTTCTATCGTATTAAATTCAAGTAAGTTTAAATAAGTTTGGCTATCCCTGTTGCACTACATTCCGGTTACTTTATCGATAGGCATTTGCATCATAATATATAACTTGTACTACTACCAGCTGGCCAAAAAATGCTATTTTACTGTTTTTCTGTTAGAAACGGCAATTAAGGTCATGCAGAATTGAGTTAAGCGTTTTTAGCTGTATCACTGCTACCATTGTTTAAAAAAGGCAGAGATTCCCCATTACTAAATCCCAATAGCAGCAAAATCTCGCAATTTGATTGACAGGTGGGCTGATACTTTGGCCAAGGAGGGCAAAGTGAAACATGCGAGTTGGGAAGCAAGGCATGGTGATGGTGAAAATCTGTACAAGATCGTTGGGAGGAAGTGGCGGAAGGCTCGCTATGTGACAAGGAAGTGGTACAAGCAGCGGAGGAAATACGAACAGGGAAAACCCGGCAGACAACCTGGGACAGGTGAGTCTAATTTGGTTTTGTGTGCTCGTGTTGAGCTCAATTTTATTTGAACATTTTTTTGTGCTGAAATTGGGAAATAATTTCCGAAAACTTGGGCAGGATTTAAAACACATATTCAATAGCTCTCTATTCTTTTCTCCTGTGAAGTCTCAACCTTTTAACATTCTTAGTCACAACCTAATGACGTCTGTCGAAAAACAAACGATATATCCTGCTTATTATGTCAATAAATTTTAACTACGCTTACTTTGTTCGAAACCATGGGTCAATTTCAATTCGGTATTCCAAATACGTTTTTTTTTTAATTTAAAAACTTAAACCGTTTGCTAAGGCTTAACAATCAATTAAAATTCATAATTTAATCCTGACATTTAATACAGCTTATATCATGTTAAGTGTATCACAAAAACTACCACTTTTTCAATAGTTACTTGATTTTGATTTTACGCACAAACGGTTTTAATTCCCAAGTTAATGATGGCATTGGGTGATAAAGCTTACATCATGTTAATTACACCATAAAAAGTACTATTTAAAAAAAAACTTTACGTAATGGTAATTTCATCACAAAAAACTACCATGTTTTCAACAGTTACTTATTTTTGTTGCATCTAGGCGAATTTACACAGTTGATGTGGAAATCAACAATAGAATTTGGGGCAGGCATCGCAAAAACCCCAGAAGGGGTTCACATAGTCGTGGCAAGGTACAGACCAGCTGGGAACCTTATGGCTGAATACAGGGAAAATGTTTTAAGGAAGAAGTCTCGTTACCAATTGGAAGTTAAACAGTGATAGAACTCTATTTGAATAAGAAATGATAATGCCATTAGGCGAAATCGATTTTATTATCCGCAATAAGAATTACACAGACTGATTTGAGTGTGCTGTAAGCTTCAGTTCTATTATATTAAACAGGAATAGGAAATAGAATACTTCTTTTTTTACTTTAAGGAGTTGGATTCGTAACAGTGTTTACAAATTTATGTAGATACTGCATCCACATATCCAGTTCTTTTGTCATTTGCCGTGGGTAGTAATGACACTAAACAAGATCTACTCGCCTTGTTATCTTGGTTGTATTTTTTATGTCAAGGTTGTTAGATCATTAAAAAATTCTTTCCGCGTTTTATTATTATTGACGCACGAAAGAAACTTTCGATACAATTTCCTGTCTTGTAACACCGTTTTCACCTCTTCATACATATCACCTGTATCTGACACAACTTAACAATGTATATATCATGTGGTTTTAGATTAAAGGGATGTACTATGTGTTTTCTTATCAACACAAAATATGTTGTGATTATAAACGGGGTCTGACACACAAAAGGTCGTTTAAGCCTCAGACACAACTCATTTACAAATTGCCAAAAACACGTAGAACGAAGCTAGGTATAAAAACCAATGTTTCTCAAACTTTTTCAGTCCTAGTGTCAATTTAACTTGCATTTTTTTCTGAGGACCACCAAACATAATCTCACTCTTCCAACGTTCCAAAACAGGCGATAAACACTTGCCCGGATTAAGTCATTTTCCGCAAACCACTAGGGGGCGATGAGGGACCAATCATGGCCCGCGGACCACACTTCACTGATATAAACCATGCGTGCGCGTTAATGTCCATACTCGTGTTGTATAATTGACAATACTCGTGTACTCAGACTCGGTACTCGACTTTGTAAATTACATTCGCAGCAACAAAAACAAAGCCACTGCAGTAATAGACTTTACAAGCTGGTGCGTTTTTACCATAAGAACGACCAAAAGTTTGTTGAAGATATCGAGTGTTTCATGCATTGTCTTGTTCATTAAGAAACAGTATATGATTTTGCCGTTTTGTACATTATTCTTCTCATCATTACTTTTGCTTATTAAACGCATTGTACACGTGTTATTTTGTTCAGACGTTTGGAATTTAAGCGAATAAATATAGTTTTCCGCCTTTGGACTTGAGTCCAACTTGTATATGGTTTCTTCAAAAGACAAGTTCGGTTTAAATGTTCAAAAACAAACCTACCACCCAAGACATAGCAATGCTCAAATATCTAATAAAACAGGCAACAAAAGAGACAAATTGCCTACCTTTAAAATGGGATGATTCATCGTTTTGATGATTCCAGTAACTTTGTCAGTACACTGCCAGGTTCTCCATACACTGCTGCTTTTGTGGCCGTTCGGACCCTTTCACTTGTCGGGTGATGAAGAAGGTCGGATAAACGTTGCCGCAAGTGGGCGCTCGTGACACCATCGTCAGAATCACAGCTACTGCTTGCAGTCTATCATCGAAACAATGTTACATAGTGGAAATAAAGTGTTTTGAATACATCTAATAGGCCCAAATATTAAATTTACCATGTTTTATTGCACAGAGTGATTTTAACACACAGACTTTAGTTAGTTATTAAGGATACTGGTATCCACAAGAGGTTTAAACCAGCACTTCTTAACCTGCAGGAAAGTTGGTACATTTCTGGTGGTTAAAAATAGGTTGAGAGTCAATAGATCAGCCAGTCCCAAGTGAAAACTTTTAAGGAACTCTAGGGCAGCCATATGAGAATTCAATATACAAAGAGACAATGGCATACAGTAGTGAAAGAACAATCACATTAGCTGATTATTATCAAAAAATCTATTACAGCTTTCTTGTTTAAAACCTTGCATCCGTTTCTAGCTATTTGTACTTTACAACAAATGTTGACTCGCTAGCAACGAAATTGACATTTTAAAGTGTTTCACGTGGCGCACAAAAAGACCTGGCGGGCCACATGAAGCCCGCGGGCCGCGTGTTTGGGAGCCCTGGAGTAGACAGACTCTTGAACCAGGTTTGAACATACTATAATCGCCACACAAGTTATCCATAAATTCATGTCACTTACTACATACAATGTTTACCTACCTCTCCCATTTCGTAGGAGGAAGCCAACTTTGTAATCGCATTCAAATACATACGATATATTTCGTAATAACTGGACACCAGATCTTGAACCAATGATCGAGGCAACTGCGCCACCTCGCGGTCAGCATTTCTGCGGTTTTTCAGCCACTCGAGAAGGCATTTAAAGTAGAGGCCACTTTCGGACACTGGCAAGGGATTCAGCTCTGACGTGGCGAGCAGCGATTGGAGGATAATCGTCACGCATGACTTGTTGGTTGATGCGGCGTCGAACGTTGAAATAACGAAACCAGCCGTTCTGAAAAAGCAAGATTAAGTTTAGCATTGTTTTTGCACGGTGTATTAGCCCCAAAAAGATAGCCTTACAAACACACATATTAACAACATCCATTAGAACGAGAAACTATTGTTCTATTTAAAGTGAACTTTTGTCGAGTAAACAAGCTTATAAGAGGTTAATATGCATAGCAACCAACTTATAAAATGCATAGTGACTTGGGTCCTAAAAGCATCCCATGTTAACACATGGAGTAAAATGACGTAACGAAGCAGCCTTTGACCTTCTGCAGAGAAACGTTTCTGTGACGAATCTCGCCAACTACAGTTGTGTTTGATGATTCTAGCGTCGCAACTTAAGGCACATTCAAACCTTTGCTGATCGTTATGAAACATGGTTTCCAAGTACTCGGGTGCTTCATCAGCTCTGTCAGTGACGTACCAAGATGGGTGGGTTTGCCCCTGGCAGCATTTGTGGCGACCCAACAAATTATAATTTTTGACGTCGAGGAAAATTACTTTTTTGTTTTTGTTTTGCGTGGCTATATGGCTGTAGTCCACCGTTGTTGGCGTTTTAAAGTGGCATTACAACTTTTGGGGCCGACCAGATAAACAACATGTAAATACTTTTTTTGGAAATATGCGTCATGCCACAGGGCTCAAAGAATCTGGTCTTTGTGTCCATATTTCACGAAGAGTCCAAGAATGGAGTAATCATTAACTGCTACTGTCTTCACAAACCGGGCATTGTTAAACAAGTTAGCTTACGAGATAAGGCGGGAGCTTGTATTTGGTGCAGGCAAACTCTTGTTAAGATAACTTAAGGACCGCTGCAAATATTGGTGGGTGACATTGGTGGTAATGCGGCGAGATACTGGATTTTGCAGGTTGCAGAAAAAAAGGGAATTTTAAAACCTCAGGTTGCTATCGGCAAGGATATTTCTTGCCAAAGTTGTAAGCAAAGAACGTGTTAGCATCTATTTTTTATGAATATTTTGAAAACTAGAAGTATCTGAATAGCTTGGCACTACAGCAAGCACGCTAATTACTTAGTTAAGGTAAAAAAAAACGTTTCGGTTTAGATGACTAGACAATTCTTACTTCACGGCATATTGGGATTTCTATGTTACAAGCTAATCATTTAACTAAATGCGATAACAAATTGTTCTTTGCTAAGCTGTAGAACGACTAAAACAATACAGCACTTTCTCTCTTGGTATGTTTAAAACTCGACTCGTTTAATATGTAACATCGAACTATGGGTATCTGCTTCAAGAAATCAACTCTACTTCTGCTAACGACCTTTCAACTGGTTGCAAGTAACCAATGTACATTGCCAGTAAGTGCAATAACTATTTGCAACTGTCTCAAATCGTCGTATCGCTGATTTATAACCGTTGTGATCAATCAAACACCGAAATGGCGTAGATTCGTGGACCGAAGGCTATTGTTAACAAACGTTAGGTGTAACGCATTGAGGGAAAAAGTAAAAATATTAACATGACATTTCTTACAGCATTTTCTTGCAATTAGCATGTCACAACGTTCGGTTCTACAGTCAATTTCGCTTCCCCTATTTTTAATTTTTTCGCTTGTTATGAATGGTTTAAATTTGCATGTAGATACCGACGATGCCATAATTAACATGTCAATAGTGAAAAGATACAAGCCAGTACCTGAGTGCAAAACGTTTTCTGTACGTTTTGACAAACGCTTTTGTCATCACCAGAATCGATCAGCGTTTTTCGAAACGTTTAAAATTGTTTTACACACAAGTACTGGCTTGTACCGTCTTACTGGGACTATTTAAAACAGTGAATAATGTACCTAACATGTCAATAGAAATTAGCTTTGGTGAATTTTAAACAAAGCAAGTAAACAACCCATTTTAAAGGATCAGTATTGCCCGTCCGGTTGTGTCGTCGACCTAGAAATCAAAGAGTTCGAAAACACAGTTGTTTCTGAGATCAACCGGGCCCGGAAATGCATCAGATCGTGCCAAAATCGACTGTATGAGGCGAGCAGTAATTCCATGACGCGAAGGCAAGCAACGTTGAAGAACCGGACGCAGCACGGTGAAGATTAAAGTGAACAATTGTGAAAAACAGGATTGTAGAGTCGGGGGTTTAACGTCCGACTCCGACTCTGAGTAATCTTAGGATTCCGACTCTCAATCCTAGTATCCTCCAATGACTGAGTAGTTAAAGTCGTCATTTCGGCTTATTTAGAGGCTGAAAAGTGGATTTTATGACAAAATACCAAAAACTCGATGAAAATGACTGTGTCCGACTCCTTTCAATAACCTCCAACTCTGTATGCCGGCCAGTACTTGTGTGCCAAACATTTCTACGAAAGGTGGAAAATATTTCACACACAAGTACTGGATTGTGCTAAGGCTATTTAATATCGTAAATTGTGCACCTAGGATTGTAAATGTTTGTAGTTTATGACGTCACGTAAGTTGACACATTTTTTATCACGTGGTCAGATTTTTGATAGAAGCGAAGCGACAAACAAGGCGTTTTTTTCTGACGAAGATCAAAACCAAATACTCTTGAGAAAACACGATGTTTAGTCCAACTTATTTTGCGTTAATTATAAGGCTTGGCGCGTTAAACCCTCAATTAAAAATACGTACGAAGCCGTTAAGTTCTATTTTCTGATAGTGCCTGAAGTGGTAACAAACGTTGCGCTTTTTCTAAAGAAAAAAAAGGCTAAAAAACTGCAAAAACAAAACGTTAAACAAACATATGTTTCCCTGAGTATTGTGTCTTGTCGCGTTGACCTCGGTAAAGTAAAAAATGAGAAGTCGTTAATTTAAATACTTGTTTTCAGAGCGTTTGGAGAGATTATGGATTAAGAATGAGCTCTTGGCTCGTCGCTTCGAAGACGCTGCTGACCACGTTGAAAACCAAAACATTGACCTTGACGATTTAAGGAGGACAGCAGATGCCCAGGAAAGTCAACTACAAGGTATCGTACACCAACGATAATATCGCGATACATACTGTAAGCTTACCTAAACCATAAAACCTAGATAAACAGTTTTAGTTTTGAGAAGATACAGGCCAGTTTTCACGTCTCGGCAAACGCTGTTGTCATCATCAGGAATGAAAAGCGAAGTTTCTTGTCGCGGTAAAAGAAAAAAACGGGTACCAACTGTTAAACCAACTGATAAGAACAACCGTCAAGGTAACACGTCAACATGGCGATAAAGAAGTTGAAATCATTTATTGATCACGCTGCAGCAACCACGCGTTAGCCATTAAACACAAGTACTGGCCTTTATCTTCTTATTTAGACTATTTAAAACCGTGAATTGTGTAATTAGATGTGTTTTGTGCAAATATACAGACATGGTTAGAGCAACAAGAGACGTCCAACGCCACTGCATACAACACTGCCCTGCACAACGCAGTAGGTTTTTAATACGTTTATTCATCAAGTAGTTTATAAATACATATAAGTTTTACTGATGTTCGCCTTGGAATGCTTATGTCGGTGATTCTAAACCTGGGGCAAATTCTAACCTCGCAGGGAGAGGATTTTGTTTCAAATTTCGTTGTTTTGTTGAAATTTATCTTCCTAATTGATTGATACAAACACGGTATTTACAAACTAAACTTCTAGTGGGAGAGAGTTTTGCTTGGAATGTAGATTAAAGGGGCCTATGAAATAAATATGGTTGAAACCACTGGCTTATGTCACTGTCTAAAATCTTTTTGATGCATTCTTCCATGTCTGTTTAAAACTTTTCATTCCATCCCCACCATAAAGGAAGTGATACAAAGCAATATGAAATGCCTAGAAGCATCGGTTTACCTCAAAACAAATACTTACCATGAATGACTTAACTATAAATAAAACATAAACTCCTCCCGAAATGGGAACAACTGCCTTCTAACAACATTTTTAATTTAACTTGTTTAACGTTTTTTTAATTTAATGCAGATCAGCGGAACGGACCTTCATGTGAGGACTGTATCCATGACGTAGGCGTCACCCGTACTGCGTCACAGTTACGTCATAGTCGCGTGTGTAGCGTGCGAACAGCTCCCGTGCTGAAAGATTGTGGTGCTCTGCTGGATGCTGGTCACACAGGTAGGCGTTTTTAAAGAAAACTTGAAACTTGGGTTTACGAGTTCAGAACATTGGGAGTTTTGACGCACAAGCACTAATTATCAAAGTTGTATTCATTGATACACATGAATTTTAACTGCGAAGCGGAATAATTGTGCTAGTTTGGGAACCACGGATAATAATGGTTAGGATCATTGCAGTAAGTCCACACAAGAGGTAAATCTCTGTTTCAGTGGAACTATTTTTTCATTTAAAAAAACATTGTCGGCTTTATGGTTCGCCAAAGCAGGTTGCATAACGTACATGGCGATCTGGAATCCTTCTACATTGTTTTATTTGCGCAGAGAGCGGAATTTATATGATTCAACCTGGAGAATCGCCGAGCGGTTTTAAAGTTTACTGTGATATGGAAACTGACGGTGGAGGGTGGGTGGTGATACAGAGGAGAGTGAGTGGCGAACTTAACTTCGACAGAAACTGGACGGAATACAAGGAAGGTAAAATTAAAACCTTAATTTCTTGACCCCCACTTTAAACGCTTGTGGGACCATACACGCGAAAAAGGGTCCTCAAGTTTTTCAAAAAGACCAGTATTCATCAACTTCGAGCACGCAGACTTAACTGTGTTTAAGAAAGTCTACGACAACCTCTCGAAAAATATTGTGTAACTACACACAGAAATCCTCAATACTTTCAATTCTTTACTAACACCTGTTACACCTTTCATTACACAACACTACCTTACAGCGGTGATAAAAAGTTTGTTATCTTGATCTTATATACGTTGGTTGCAATATTTATGAATTATTACTGAGTCCACTAAAGGTTTGGTGGAATAAAACTTGTCCAAGTCCTTTAGAGGGTAAGAAATGCTGCTGAAACCTTGAAGGAATGGCATGATACCTGCATCACGTTTAAAGCAACATTACCCGGTTAACAAATTACATGTACTTCGTCCCTATTGGTAACGCAAAACTAGTTTTCGTACCTGTAACAGGTGTGCTACTCAAGACATGCCACAAACGAAAATTACGAAAAATTGTTTTATCGATGTGCCAGCTATTAAAACTTGCATGAAGCGTTGTGTGTACAGGTTTCGGAGAGATACAAGATTACTGTGCGGGCGAATTCTGGTTGGGAAACGAAAGGATCATGCATTTGACGAGCGATTTCTACCAAACAATTCGCTTCGTGCTGACGAATTGGGATAGAGAAACCAGGTTCGCTCAGTACATGTACTTCAGAGTCAACCCAGAGACGAGTCTATACATGATGCAAATATCTGTGTATGATAGCAGCGTTAGCAACGCCAGTGACTCCATATCCGGGCGTACTTAGTAAGTAAATGAATATCTTTGTTAAAAACATAACTGCCAGGGAGTTTGTGGAGTCGATCGGTATACGGTGTGATTTCGACACCAAGTATTACTAGGATGCCAACTCCGACTTTAAGACCACTTAAGGGTTTATTTAAAGGCCGAAAAAACGACTTTTTGACAAAATGATCGCTAAAAAAACGATCCAAAAGTGTTGTCAAAAAAATAAAATTAGCAAGTTAATCATGAAGAATTGGCAACAAAGATTTTATTGGACTTTCGGAGTCGGATAAAAAAGTTCCGACTCGATTTTTGTCTAATGAAGGGGGCGTTTTCATATCAACTTGCTGTTTATAGCGGGTTAAAAAAAGGTTCAAAAGCACCAGACAGACAATGAGCCCCATAGGAAATTCCATCCCGTATTGTAAATGCAACTTCGTCAAACAATACAACGACAGTCCAGATGCTGAGAAACGGACACCGAACAATATGGATTTTACCACCAAAGATCGTGACAATGACCGCTATGTTGACGGCAACTGCGCCTCGCCTAGGAGCAGAGATCGAGAGGACGAGGGTTCAAATACCGGCACAGGAGGGTGGTGGTATAACGAATGTCATTCAGCAAATCTCAACGGCGTATATTACGAAGGTATAGTGAACGCAAAATGAAAGTTTAATTTTTAAAACCGCTAACTTCCTCTGACAAATCTTTCACATTTGGGCCTTACTACAAGATTCATATATTTCGGCTGCCATTTCAGTCACCACCCGAAACCAAGCCTACTGTTATGTGGTGATTTCTCTAATTCTAAGTATACACCATTAGCTTAGATACCGAAATTGTCGAAATTGCAACAGCAATCAATCAACCAATCATTTTTCAATAACAGGAGGTCATTATAGCCGCGACAGAAGTTCAAACGGTTACGACGGGGATGGAATCATTTGGAACGCTTGGACAGGAACGCATTACTCATTAAAAGCCACTGAAATGAAGATCAGACCATTCGCCTACCGTAGGCCTTAACCCGACAAAAAAACTCTTCAGGAACAAGTGGAAGCCCTGGATAAAATACTGCTGTTTATTTGTGTTGTTGTAAAATATTGCGACTTTGTTTTGTAAGTAGGTGTTAAGTGGCTTGATGTTTGCTAAATGCTTTCGCTGGTTTTTGTATGTTTTCTTTCATACAGCATAACGTTTCATGTGCATACGTACGGCTGTACATCGCTCACTTTCCTTTATTTCTATTTTAGCGTTCTAGTTTGTTGTCGAAGTCAATAAAACGCGCAATTTAGAGAATATTCCATTTGAATGGAAAACCGGTTTGATTTCGAATCATGGCGCTTTGAAACGTTTAGGTAAACGAGAATAAATAACAAGATTGCAGGAACGGTATGTTTTGATATACTGTTTAACAGATATTGAGGAAGCCAAATCAATAAAAAGGTAAATATACCACTGTGGAGGTCAAAACCTTCTCCGTAAATTTCACCAATCCAAACATAGTGGAAAACAAATACTTGCCTAAATCTTTGGTCAAATTCTGTATTTTTTGCATGACAATAACATTGCATTGTACTTATGTTAACGCCAATACTTTAAACGACTGGTTCATTGTCTGCAAACAGCTCAAAATCACAAACTACCTAACAGAAAGACATTGTGTGCCGATAACGGTACACAAAAGCAAGCCAGCAAATTCTTTACGCCACACAGTCGGGCCTTTTCATAGCTGCCAACCACTTAACATTATCTCTACATGTTGTCTTAACCTTTAGTAAACAAGTGGTTGACCCTCGAAAATTCATCTGAGATTGATAAAGGATAGTTGTTTAAAGCTGAAGTTGCGAGGAGGTCTTGTAAAACGTTATTTTGCAACTATGTCTTCTCGTAAAGCCGTGATGAGAATAATAGTTTTTCTACTGTTTCTTAAGGTAAGTTTAAACTTTCTAAAAGCCACCGCCTTGCCAGTTGTTGTATTTAGACAAATTAAATTTGTTAAAAAACTGTTTACTTCTTTAAGTAGCAGGCTATCTTGTAAATGGATACAATGTAGACCTAAATCGCAAACAAGTAAAACGTCAAAACAAAAAACAAGTTTTTGAAAGCTTTTATTGAGTTTATGTGTTTTCGATGTATGCATTTTTATTCATAATGTATTTGTTAGTTATCGCTGCAGCAAATACAGTTTTTTAGGCATTTTTGAGTACACAGCTTAAAATCGGTTTTGGACGGAATTCAATATGTTTCAGGCTGAGTTTGGTTCAGCGAAACGACAAGTTCCTATCGGTAACACGAGCGTCCAGTGTCATTCTGAAAGATGGGTAAGTATAACAATGTAACAACTTTCATCATACCTTATGAAAGTATGCGCCGGTGCGCCGTATTTAAAAGTCAACAAAATATAATTTGCTTCAAAATGTCACAAGCTTTAACATATGCCGAGAACGGGGCTAAACTCCGTACACTTTCTGGTTTGCATTAAAATTTTGTTTGTTGTAAAAATAGTTGTAACTTCAACTGACAAATCATTCACATTTGGGCCTTACTACAAGATTCATATATTTCGGCTGCCATTCACCGTCCGAAACCAAGCTTACTGTCATGCTGGGATTTCTCTAATTCTAAGTATACACCGTTAGCTTAGATTTTGCATCAAAAACTAAGATTATTCAAGAAAGCCCACCGTGTGTTGTGTTCCTAGATGGTTTGTTGCAAAAAAAGTTGTAAACCTATTAAACATTTTAAAGTGGTTTTTATCCTAGTGGTAATTAACCACATGTGGGTAATGACAGGGGAGCAGGCGAGTAATTAGCTGGAAATAATGATCTTTAATATTAAGTACGACAGAACAAGCAAAACAGATAAAATAGGTTTCAGTAAACTGTGGGAAAATGAAAACTTGGTCTGAACAAAAATGGGTATTGAGGAAAAAGTTGAAGAACCACTGGTTTATAGTCCCTCAAAGTTAGTTTTGGTCGTATCAGTAAACATATACATTTCCAAAAACTGTTTCAGCTACCTATATACCAAAACGTGTTCCTTTAAAAGTTAAACGAAAAATTAGTTTTTTTTTTGCTAAAAGGTGTTGTTTTGCAACAGGGTCAACTTTGTCCCAACGGTTGCCTGCTTTGCAACATCAAATTTTTGGTCACTAGTGGCGCTCGTGAAGGCATAAGTAATGTTGGTGCACATGTGAGGTCAACAAGAAGTCAATTTGAAGAGGAAGATGAACGAATAAGAACAAATGACGCAACGGTCATACAGCATCAAAAACAGATCCGTCGTAAGTTAATTTGAAATTGTTCTACGGAAAAAAGAAACTTCCAATGCAAGTCCCAGCATTCAGTTTGTTTGTTCTTAACTTATAAGTTGTCTCAAAACACTGGGTATATCGTGGCAACAACGTAAAAACAGCCTAAAGTTATTACCTTTTATTAATCCTCGATGCTATACAGGAGAATAAGTCTTAGCACACAAAGATAAACATCAGTCTTACCAATCGTAATAACCGTGTTTCGAAATGTTCGAAGCAACGTATTCAGCTATTTTTATACTTGTTGCAAACGTCTTTACACGGTTTTCGCAGAAAACCTGACACAGTTGAAAAACGAAACATCGTTGTCGCTATCGATGAGCAATGCATTGCAAGGTTCGCACACACAAGTCGAATCTGAACTTGATATACTGGAAACTAGATATCGGAGAATCAACGAAAGGCTCAAACGTATCGAAGTAAGTAATTCAATTCAAATGCAACATTTAATTGGCGCGAAAATATGTAAAAGAAGACACAGAACTGATTTTAAGTAAACACGGCATTGGTAGAAGATTTTTGAGTGTTTTGGCCGAACCTAACACACACTTTTATTAATTTTAAGTCAAGAACTCTGAGACCAACGCTTGCAAAATTCCCAACATTACGTCCGGTTTAAGTTGGTCAAAATAACAAAGAATATTTTCTCGATAAAGAATGGACAAAAAGCCAGCAAAAAAATACGGTTAATTTGAAACATAACTGCCAGAGCTTAGAGTAATCGCATTGCAATGCAAACGTTTTAATAATCGCTATTGTCACCGTCAGTGCAAGTTTACATTGCAATGTATTTACTACATTCAATATATCTGGCAGTCATGTATTAATTAGGCTACAACCCCGTATTTGGGTTCCTAGATGGTAAGTTTTTTAAGTTACCTTGGGCCTTTCGAGAGTCGGCGCTATATTAAAAAATTCACAAAACCAACCCCATTTAACGTTTTCTTAATTTCTGGCAGAGAAACCTCATTAAGAAAGCTGCCACCTGTGCAACAACGCAAACTTCATGTACCCTACCGACCCTGTCAGGACGAGACTGCGCTGAAATTTACAGGGCAGGTGGAAGAAGCAGTGGCGTCTACGTCATTAAACCCATGGGAGCGGGCAAGCCAATTCGGGTAACAAAGTGACCAGTTTTTTTTTAATTGAAGTGACTTGGGGATTAAAGCTTTTTAAATCACAATCACGCATCCAAATTTCCCAGAAAGACAAACTTCCGAATAGAAATAAAATGTTAATTTTACTCCTGAAGTTCAAATGATAGCAATCCAGCCAAAACGAAGAGTTCGCAGCTAAAAAGCGTTGCAATTCAAACTTATGAACACAAACCAAGGCGAATGTCACACACCAACACCTTTAACACCTAAAACGGTAATTGCTCAATAAGGTTTTCTCGATAAGAAGTCACAATCTCAACGTGTTTAATTTAAAACATAACTGCTAGAGAGCTTATAGATGTGAATGCATTGTATTGCCAACCTTTCAACGATCGCTCGTCGTTACAAATCCGATAGAGTAATATACAACCTAATTCGTTTTTGACTGACGTACTACATTTACTTTAGACAATCTGCGACATGGAGGACAGTGGCGGGGGTTGGACGGTAATTCAGAAAAGATTTGACGGAAGTTTGAGTTTCGATCGAACGTGGAGAGAATACAAGAACGGATTCGAACAAGGAAGTTGTGACGAAATTCCAGAAATGTGGATTGGAAACGAAAATTTACACAAGCAAGTTTAATAACATACTTAAAAGGCAATGAAATCCGAACTTTAACCATTAATACCTCTTTCATTGAAGGTTAACACACCAGGCCAACCAACAGCTAAAGGTAGTCATCACTTCATGGCACAACGATACACGATACGCACGTTACAGGTGATTCAGCAATACATCCTAGAGAGTTTTAACCATGTCATCAATTTAAACACCCTAACTGATTACGAAATATTGTTTTTGTTCGTATGTTTAAGGAACACCCAGGATTAGGTACACAATTCACAGTTTGAAATAGTCTCATTAAGAAGATACAAGCCAATACTTGTGTGTAAAACGTTTTGCGTTTCGGGAAACGAAGTCCTGATGATGAAAACAGCGTTTGTCGAAACGTGGAAAATGTTTTACACACAAGTACTGGCTTGTAACTTCTTGAAAGCACGATTAGAATTAAAATTTTGTTCAATGTTCACTACTTTACCACAAGGGAAAATAATTTTAATATTTGAAAGGCATTTTCAAATCGGAAACGAGGAAAGTGGTTACCGCATGATGGCAGTAGACGGATATCGATCCGATCCAAGAGGTGACGTAGGCGACGCGTTTAGGGAGTTCTCCCGCGGAAGGGGCGACCAAAGAAGGCTAGTTGATCACTTGTTGGCGCGTTTTACAACGCATGACGTGGACAACGACAATTACGTCACAAATTGCGCAGGTAAAGCTCTTCTGTTTTACTTAACAATAAAAATGAATGCATAAGGGGCGTATTTACATAGACATTCTAACCCAGGGGTTCTCAACCGGGGGAATTCCCCAATAGGGGGTTTTTGAATTTGAATTTGCAAGAGGGGCAATTTTGTTTAAAATGTAGTTTATCGAAAAGTTTATCAGTTGTAAAAGCTTAGTGGTTCTTCTTAATGTACTAACATAAACATTTCCTTTTCGAATTTAATTCCCGGGGAATTTCAGCTTTGAATATCGGTTTAAGAGGCCGATGAAATAAAAAAAGGTTGAAACTCCTTGTCACAAAAGCGTTTCACCATGAATTGACCAACTGACACAAAGCAAAATCTTTCAGCACGTGGTAATGGAGGATGGTGGTACAGAGGATGTGCTGCAGTGAACTTGAACGGCGGGGGGCAGAATCCTAACTCCCGCTCGGAGCAACATAATGCGAGGGGTGGGTTCCAAACTAACATAGTTAACAAAACTTGCCTGTTCTCCGACTAAAATTAAACCGCACATTTTAGCACATTAACTAAAAAAACAGGGTTTTAGTTGCAAACTTAGGCTTAAGTTTTGTCGATAAAAGGTTACACAGCCTATAGGCTTTAAGGTTACACAGCCTATAGGCTAGAGTTTCATCAAAACACTGGTGCGTTAGACAAAATTTTTTCAACATATATTCCTTACGATTCGCATGACAGGTTTGAACGGACATGGAGGAATTATTTGGAGGCCTTGGACAGACCGACATGGGTCACTAAGAGCAACGACAATGAAAATGCGACCTACACGTTACTGAACAACCATCGCTTTACACAGAAATTGAACCCATCAAAGACAAGCCGAGAAAAAATGGAATAAATGAAATCTTAACAACAGCAAAAAATCTGGTCAATGCAGAACAGAAGCTTAATGACAAACAGAACATTAGTATGTGTTAGTTATTTATCACGTTTGGAC
The DNA here is from genome assembly GCA_008931825.1 of Phallusia fumigata. Taxonomy (NCBI): domain Eukaryota; kingdom Metazoa; phylum Chordata; class Ascidiacea; order Phlebobranchia; family Ascidiidae; genus Phallusia; species Phallusia fumigata. Next base: position 31,021 of record QXVZ01002384.1, read on the forward strand.
AAAGGTCGCCGTACGCAAGGGTTTAAATAGGTATAGTTGAATGTGTGCCCGAACGAATATGTTGGGCCTAATATCTGATGATATTCTGTGTCTTATAAATGCCGCGCAGTTACTGGTCTCGTTACTATGCACTGAGGTGATTTTTAGTCGTTTCGGTATCATCCCTGTTGACAACACTTTGCGTTTTAGGTGATAATTTTATCGACAGTTCACATTTCTCTTTTCTGTAAGCACTTCGCAGGGGACCCAGTAGGGTGCGTTACTTAGGGACCCATAACGCTGCTGAATGGGTCCTGATTATAGCGTTTGCTTCATTGTAGAAACCTTGGTTAGCAGGTAAATATTCATGGCACACCAAGATTTACGAGCGTTTCAATAATTTGTCTGAGTCAAGTGGAGCAGCCTTTTGTTTTTGGTTATCGTTACGTGAAGTGAAACTGCAGCAACGAGCCACAGAGAGTGAGTCGGTTAGCATACTAAACGCAGAAACATAAAGCAATGACGTCGTCAACATGGCACGCGAAGTCATTAACATTTTGACATAATTTGACAAACTGGCATGCTGCGTTGAAAAGGTCGACGACCCCGCCGTGCAAAATCACTATACACCAAAGCGAAAGAAATTGACTTCTTATCTAACCGCTGTAAAACAAAGAATAAAATCAAGGAACAGAGAGCCTTTGTTGGCATGTTTACCAAGCAAAACGCGAGATAGCATGTTGGAGAGGCTTGTCAATGCTTCTGCTTGTCATACAAGGTTCCAAGGCTACTGTGTAGGCATACAGAAAAAGATTGTTAAAAAGACTTGTTTCAGGGGTTTGTAAAACCACCTTGAACATGGTTGTGTGGTCAGGAAAGCTTGTGGTTGTGCTTATAGGAAGTTTGCGAATAGTGGTAAGTTAATATGCAAAGTGTACGTGAAGTTATTTGTCACAGATTGTTTAAATAGTGATATTGTTGTTGATGATTTTTTAGCGGTACATATGTAAAAAATGAGGTCATGCTTTGTGATGTTTTGTAATCAAAAAAATAACCCCAACGCGTTTTCTTGGCATAACTTACTAAAACAGACAAAATCCTAAAACAGAAGTAACATCTGGCAAAAAAATACAGATTTAAGAATATTACGGTTTTTTGCGCTATTTATACGGAAAGCATTAAACAAGGGTTCTTCTATGGAAAACAAAGTCAAAGATTCTATTCTTATACACGCTGTCTTTACAGCG
>QXVZ01002393.1:0-10383 GCA_008931825.1 Phallusia fumigata
AAAAAATCCGTTTTTGGGCGTTTTTGTGAGAATATTCTATAGCTTTCCTTTGCTGTTACCTTTTCGTTCAACTTTTTTTGAAGTTTTTGCCATCATTCTACATCCTGACAGACCTCTTGCGAAAAAAAACTTGTTCGTTGTTCAGTTTATTGCACAGTACAAGCGAGAAGAGGGAATATTAAACAAGCGAAGAAGAAAATTTTAAAATTCAACCAGCTTAGTCTTTTTCAACCGAAACGTTTAAGCTTGCTGGGTGGAAATTGTTAAAGATGATGCACTTTTATAGTTAAAGAATAAAGAGTAAATATTGTGAGAATACTTTTTGCCTGCGTGTCTTACTTTTCAACGTTATTTACTCGTTGCTACCTATTTCTATGATTTACTGTGAGGCAATTTGAAAGCGAAAAAAATTGTCCAGGCAGAAATGCAAGAAAAGAAAATGTCCCGAACAAATTTTACATTGCAAGACTAGCGGGAAAAGGCCTCCATGTAACTAGGATACAGTGTAGGTAAAACAATGGGCATTGTTTTCTCTTTGTTACGATTCAAAATATTCGGACAACACCGACGAGAAAAGATTGCAATTGCTACAATGAAAGGTTTGGGTAAATTAATGCAAATTCATAACGTTACTTGAGTGTACATAACTGTGAATTAAATGCAAGAGGAATAAAACCGAACAAGGGTCGTAAAGTAGACGTGCTCGCGAGTTACACAATAGAAACAATATTCGGAAGGCATCCCGAAAACAAGATAATAACATAGGCAGATGTGAAAGAAAAGATTTTAGATAGACATGAGATAAACTTTACTTTAAATCTGCGTTGATGATCAGTTACCAGAAGCAGCTAGAATTTATATTTAAATTTTAAGTGTCTATGAGGTTCCATGTCCTCTTGTAATCGTCCTTACCTAAGCTTCCATTGTCGGCGCATGAGGAATTTGTTTCTGATACTTAATCCACACCACCAGTGAAAGAGCTTCACATGACGCCGTTTCGTCACCGCCAATGACGTCATAATACCGAATAAACACCCACCACCGTAGATTCTTGACCTCTACTGGTCACACCCGAATTTGTCACGTGACGGCAGTTCGCGCATGCGCACTAGCGCAACTTGACGCCGGCGCGCCGCAATTCGTCCGGGCTGAACTGAAGGATGGTTGTTATGGCAACCAGGATACGCTGACGCGCCGTGACGTCAGTGGTGGTGAGATACTGGAAGAGAATGTTCTTGAGATATTCCATGTTGGCGCTCTCCCGTAGTCTGTGGCGGAAAAGAAAATATATTTAGAGAGATGAAAAGTTTTCGTTACTTGAAATCATAAACTACTTCATGCTAGCGCAGTGGTTCTTAAAGACAGCGTCCCAATACGGGCGTTTTCTATTATTAAGGACACGCTGTAAAACAAATAGGCGATTGGGGCGCTGAGAGAGAATTGGGCAGTAAAAACGGAATACAACGACACGGCAAGTTTTGTCATATACCTCTTTAAACTCTTTATTTCATTCATTCGGTCAAATGTTTTCATAATAGTGGCTATTTATTTTTACTTGCATGCTGACCAAGCGAGTTTAATGCTGAGCAAAATTAATTCGTTTTGATTTTGGTCTATTGAGAGGATCGTTTTTAAATCACTCAATTGTTCAGTGGACGGTACAGATAAAGGTTGAGAAACACTGTGCTAGCATATATTTATTTCTGGTTTCTGCTCTAAAGCAGTGGTGCCGCCAACCACAGCGGCACATTCACATTTAAATCAAGGGATGCCACCCACTTGCAAGAGGTGCAAAAACAACACAACCGCAAAATTTGTCTAATATAAACTAATGCACGCTTAATTTGTTCTCTACATTTTTTGTTTTACTGACTTTAGTAAATTTGTTTCAAAATCTAAAGACATCTCAAGAAATCAGTGTTCGGCGGCAAAATTTTAATTAAAAACTTTAGAAATACGTTCGATAAATTAAAACCATTACTGCCAGAGAACTTGTACACCGTGAATATATTTTATTGCAAACATTCTATTGCACTGATGATGCCAACACAATTGCTGAAATATTTGCAATACAATTTTTTCACGTCCTACTAGTTTGTAGTAAATTATTTTTACTGAATCCATTTTTGTCTAAACCAAGCGACTTACGTTTTTCGTTCGTATTCCATCATCGTCTCCTTCAGCTTGGCGACCTCCTGGGCGTTTTTCTCGTCTCTAAAATAAGTTTCTTGTCGTTAGTCGAAAGCGGGTAATGCCGGTTAAAGTAAAATTTCAAGTCTGGTATTTTGTCACAGCTATGCCCAAACTATTACCAGACAGTAGAAATAAAATCGCAAAAAAATTCAAAAAAAAGCCAAGCACAGGCTGAAAAATTTTAACACCGATGTCTAAAACTGGTGTTCGTTATATTTTTCGGAATAAAAAAAGTTTCAACAACAAAGAGTACATACAAACACAACCTTAGGATCAAACTCACTTCATAATATTTGAGTCCTGTAGTTGTCTAATCTGAAGTTCCAGTTGCTTCTTGTGACGTCGGATGCTGTTGATTGCAACATCCTTCCTAGCAAGCTGCTCCACATAATGTATCATGTTGGATTCGTTGATAGAACCCTAGTTGTGGGAAGAAGTGTCAAAATTAAGGAAAAAATACACAGTATACAACATATGCGACATTGTCGAACACTTACAATTGTAAGTTTGTGATGAAAAATATTGCATCGATCTAATTTCTTTTGGACAAAACTATTTAGCTACAATGCGTCTTTGAAAAAGATGTGTTTCAAACATTAACACCAATCAATCTTTTCTTAGTTGCGACGGCTGCAGGATTATTAACCACAAAATAATAACACAAGTGGCACACAACCCCCTTTAAAACAGGTGTGGGAGCAAAAATACAGTATTTGTTGCAGAAAACTGCCCTTAAAACAAGTGCCATACGTTATTTTCGATTCACAGTTAAACCATTATTAAAGACATGGAAAGGCAGTTTTGCAATTATTCTCAATAAAAGTTAATATGTAGTACATACCCAGTTTACCAAAGAGTCTTAAACAGGTTAATTTTATGTTTTTTTGTATGTAATAAACAGCTCACATTTTTTAATTTTAAGGGAAATCCTAACAAAATGTTTTCAAGGGTGAAATACTTTTATGTGATTCTAGGGTTTTACACCCGAATCTTACTTTGTTCATGATTTCTGTCACCGACTCTTCCGTGGGATCTTGTACGTCATCCGTTCCGCTTGAGCGATGTCGCACGTACTCGGGCACGTGACCAACTGTCTGGTATTCGCTAAATAACAAAATTGCGTCTTTCAAATTGTGGTACAAAATAATTATTACTATGTTTTTCATGACAAATGTTTAATATTTCATGTCAACCAGTTACCGGCAAAATATAAAACAGAACATAAAAACCAATCAATACAAGGTGAAACAAAAAAGCGTTTATGTAAGTCATGACATAAAAAAACAACCGAACTAAAAATTTCACAATTGAGGGTCTGTGTGGCAACTGGGGTTAACAATTTTACTCTAAGTCAGATACCCATCGGTCTAAACTATTTGGAAAACTTCATTGACCAAAAGGTGTTGGAACAAATTTAAATTAAAAATAAAAAAATAAAACTGATATGCCACGGGTGGCACGCCAGGTGATTTTAACGAGTTCATATTGCAATACTGTTTGATGTAATTAAAACTATAAAATAAAAAATTTTGAATTTAAAGTATTATATTTAAACAGCATCTGCTTGCTTTCTGATTTCTATATCGGTTGGTCATTAACATTTTGATAAAATCTGTAAACTGGCACACTGCGTTCAAAAGATTGCCGAAACTCGTTCAACAGAATCCATAAGTAAAAAGTAACAACCTGCTGAAAGCCGATGTATAAGCTTTGAGGTGCTTGATCTCCTTGTCTTTATCAGCTAACATTGCAACTGTCCGTTCCCTTTGTGAGCGAATCTCTCGTTCCACCTCAGTTACTCGACGGTTATGTTTCTCATGTTGGCCCTCTAGCTCCGCTCGGTGGACGGCTGCTTGCTTCTCGAGCTCCCTCTGGTGGTCGATTACCTTTGTACAAAAATGTTACATGCGTTGCAAGCCAAAGTTTATCAAACTCAAGCCAAAGATTTGACTTGACTTGAGTCATAAAACTGGAAAACTTTGTGGTGCAAAAATAGCTTGTCAAATGATTAATCTTCTTGTAATCAACATATTTTGTCAAAACTAATCACATGTTTTGTTGATGCAGCTGTTTTAGGCATGAACATTGCTTATTGCTAATGCCCCAACTAACTTGCAATTTGTTCCAGATAACTGTTTGTTCCTGATAACTGTGATTTAGGTGCGGTTGCATTAAAAAGCAAAAATGTTAAATTAAAAGTTGCCAATTACTATGGTTTTTTAACTTACAAGTTGTGCAGATTTTTCTTGTATGTCATCACAGGTGGCTCTGAGGTGAAAATGTCGCTCCCTCGCCTCCTGGAGTTGTCTCTTCAGCTCCTCCTGCTCTCTATTGCATCCGACTCCTCCTGATGAGGATTGACTTCCCTTCATGTTCTTCAGCACATTCTGGGCTCTGGTCTGAAAGTAATGCAAAGAAGTGAAAAATTTGTTTGTGCCGTGGAAAGATGAAGATTCTTTTGTACTGTTTTGCATNAGTTGTGCAGATTTTTCTTGTATGTCATCACAGGTGGCTCTGAGGTGAAAATGTCGCTCCCTCGCCTCCTGGAGTTGTCTCTTCAGCTCCTCCTGCTCTCTATTGCATCCGACTCCTCCTGATGAGGATTGACTTCCCTTCATGTTCTTCAGCACATTCTGGGCTCTGGTCTGAAAGTAATGCAAAGAAGTGAAAAATTTGTTTGTGCCGTGGAAAGATGAAGATTCTTTTGTACTGTTTTGCATGTTGTTAAAACAACAACAGTTGTTTTGTTAACTTTGGTTCCCCACGCACATTAGGCAACAGCAGCCAGCCCCAAACCGAATTTTTTGCCTTGGACTCATAAAGGTTTGAAACTAACCATTGTCTAGTAAAAGAAACTAACACTTTATGCTGATTATTTGATTGACAAAGTATATAAACCATGTCTGTTAAAACATAGAAAACTCACCTTGTATCTTTCGAATTCTTCCTTAAGCTGAAGCAATTCTTGTTGTGATTCCAGATAAAGTTTTTGGTAATCTTCAGACTGAAATGACATCGCAACATCTAGAAGGCAAATTAAAGGCGAAAATTGGGTAATTTTGTTAAAAGTTACTGACCGTGATGTATGTTACATTAGGAATCAGTTATTGGCATTTATAAAACTTGTGGAGTGCTATGTTGCAACTTTACTGGACTTTTAAATTAACATTACTGAATTAAAAAAAAGCAGTTTGAAAGAAAAACATACACAAACACAACAATATACGCTTGTTAACAACAGTTTCTGTTTCAAATCATACATTTTCAATCTGAATGTATCACACTTGCCATTGAAGGTACACGATAACTGAACAAAAAATTGTAACTATAAAACATGTAGTTGTTTGCAAACACGACTTGAAAATCTGCGGTCTTAAAACATGTAACTAAAGGCAAAAATTAATGATTTTTTTTGAAACAGCAAAAGTGTACTGTTCATAAAAATTATGTGCTGTTTTGCTTATTTTACAAAGTTTAGCTCTCTGGTAGAAAAACCAAATTATTGCATACTTTAAACTTTGTGTTACCACAAATAGTTGCCAGACCAGTGATTCACAAACTTTTTTAATATATTTGCAAAATATCCATGTGTTACTATTTTTAATATTTCACAGTTGCTTTGTGGACCCCTACAGAACTGTGGACCTAATTTTGAGAAATATTGTGCCAACAAAAAGGGCCCCTACCCCCAAGATATGTTTGCTGCTGGGCCTGCCCTAGAATAATTCGACCTTGAAACTAACCTGTGAGGTCAACAGGTTCATTGCTCTTTGCAGCTGCTTCGTTGAGTAACTGTTGATATCTGAGAAGTTGCTCTTTTAGTCCATCGATATCCAATGCTTCTTCCAGTTTTGATTTTAAAGATGCTAAGCTCATGTCCTCTTTTTTGCTTATTTTAAACCCATCAAGTTGTTTTGATAGCAGAGTGTTCTCAACATCAAGCTGGGATATTCTGTCCTTCAGTTTTCTGCAATTTTTAAGAATAAACAGCAGTTACAATAAGACATTCCCACTCATTAATGAAAGGGAGAAATGGGAAAACCAGTTGACAGAATGCCATGAAGTGCAAATGTCTAAGGTGACGTGACAGTCACAGTTTGCCAGACAGACAAGAGGCAGTATACTGAATAAATCACAGTCAGCCTTCCAAGTATTTCCACATGGCAAGGTGTCCCCAAAATCTAACCTGGGTGGGATTCGAACTTGCAATAGAAGCTAATCTATATTGTTACTTGATATAACATCATAATACCTCAAGCACCAAGCATTGACATACAATGCGTTCTTGGTCAAACAGAACGCTTGCACCATTAGTGGTATCAAACATTTCATAGTTAGTTAAGTTGAGGAAATTTACATCTTTTAGTTCCATTATTCTGCAGTGTGTAGCTTACTGTATGGAGAGTTGGTCTTTTTGTCTCGAGCCATCGTACATTCCAAGTTTGTTAGAGATTTGCACAAGTCGGTTTTCAAGGTCGGCCACTCTCTCCTCCTCATTCTTTGCAATCTGTCTTTCTCTCATCTCCACTTCCTCCACATGGTGGCGCTCCAGCTCTAATTGACGTTTGTGTTCAAGCTATGTAGCAAGAAAAAAGTTTTGCTTTTCCAAAAAAATCTTTAAGCAGTACATTGTATATGGTGTAAGATTTGAACAACCTCTGTCATTATGGACTTGTAGCTTTTTTTCTAATGTAATTTAACAGATTTACCCACAAACACTCAATAGACAGCAAAATGTTTTGACAAAAAAAATAATAATTAAGACCTAACTTGAAGAAAGCACCGGTATAAACACATACAAGTAACACATGTGGACAAGATTTTGGGTAAAACCACCAGACAATTGTTCGATACTGCAGCAAAACGTTAAATGCAAGCCTGTTGAATTTTGTGTCTCAGACAATTTACAACAAACAATAAAGAAAGTTGATTCCATTTAAAAAATACAGCCACACAGGTTAGATGCTTATTGCAAGGGATAATCCAAACATGATTGTTGTCTGCTTATAAGTTAACAAATATTTGCAGAGGCTTACTTTCATTTTTTCCATCTCTTCTTGCAGTTGTAGCAACAGAGGTGATGGAGTGTTGGCTTCGGTTTCCGCCATATGAAGTCTGTTTCTCACTTCGTGCAGTTCTTCCTCTAGTTGATTCACCCTCCATTTGTAATCCTCATTCTGCTGAGCTTCTTGGTCTGCATACTGAGCAGCATTCCTTAGCTCCTTGATCTTTAAAATTAGATAAATAGAAAAACTTACCATCATTTTAATCATGCTTTTGAATGTAATTTTAAAAAAACCTGAAACAAACTTGAAACAAATGGTTTAATGACCATATGGCTAAAAAAATAAAGATGTTCACATGGTTTAACTGTAATTTATATGCATGCACATATTGGAAACTAAAATCTGCTCTAAGGCTTCATGCAGGTCAACAGTAATCGCACACTCATATATGAGTCCCAGTATGTAGCCCTGCAAGAGGTGGAATACCAAATCAGAGTCTGAAATACAGAGCTAGAAAAATCTCGCCTGTGTTGGGATTTGACCCTTGATTGCAGCCTACCTGGAGCTGGCACTTTACCACATGAGCCATGCAGGCTGGGAGGTAAGCCTCTCGAAGTTTGAACTATAAGTATCACTGCCTGCTGTACGCTGCACATCTTAAATTTCAGAATGATGTTTAGGCAATGACACAGGGTAAAAATAAAGAGGGTTTAAAATACCCTTAAAAATTACTTAAAAACTCCTGAAAATCTTTTCGCTATTGCATTGTATCACAGCACATAAGTAATATCACTACATGTTATGCATCAAAGATTCCTTCTTTTTTGAAAATCGTACTGTTATTACCAATTTTAACCACAGTTTATGTCGCAGTGTCAATCCATTACTACTTACCACAGCTTCCAGGTTTTCATTCTTAGTTCGTTCATCATTGAGCATCCTCTGTATTTCCCTGAGCATTATGGAGTGAGTGGCTTGTTCCTGTTCGCGATCTGCCTGCTGCATTCGAATTCTTTCCCTTGACTTCACAAAAAATTTAATACAACCGATATAAAATAGGTCAGTTACATTTGTGGTATTTTTTCATTGTTTAAATTCAAGCCACCTGTTCCCCTACTAGTGGTGTGTAATATAGAGTGATTAGGTAAAGTGGGTACAAATTATTCCGGAACATTAGAATAATTTTAAAATCATCTGCTACCATTTTGAAAGCCTAAATCTTGGTTACATTTGGCTTCTGCATTTTGCGTAACACACTTTATATCCAAAACACTCTTTAAAACCTAATACCCTGTTGAATTCGTATGTGGTTCTTATGATCATCAAGCAATATGTTTACCTTGTCAAACTCCTCTTCTATCAGCTGCGACTTCTTTGCAAGTGTAAGATTTTCATCTTTTAGCATCTTCATTTGGGCTTCATGTTCTTGCTGAAAAAAAATTACGATGAACTTCTCCTATACAAGTGCAATGGCACACCACCATAACTATGCCTACCAGTACTACCACCTATGAAAGTTTCACAAATATTTTATGCCAAAAGTCAATGGACAGGTTTATGAGGAAAAGCAGAGTAAAAACAACATCTGCCCCCTTTCAGAAAATGAACCATAAGGGTAAAACATAGTTTTTTCAACCTTCATATTTTTCTTGTCAGCCTGATAAGTTGCCACAATTTTGGCTTTTTCTTCCGTGACTGTGGACAATGATGTCGTTAGGGTGTAGATTTGTGAACGGAGATGTTGTATTTGTGAATCAGTAGCTTCAAAGTCTTTTTCTTCCTCTTCATTTGAACTTTCATCATCGGCTTATGAAAACACAAAGATAAATATATATAGTATCTTAATGGTCTTTCACCAAATTTGTATTTACAATTTTGACAGTTTAATCTCTGGTACACGTGGTCTTTGTCAGAGCAATAAGAAAAATCAAACACAACATAACATGTTTGCAATGCAAGAAATGCCATCGCATACAGTCAAGCAAATTACTTACCTTGCTCACTATTGGATTCCGTGTTACTCTGATCCTCACTTTCAGATCCGTCATCTCTTAAACTCTGCGTGCAGAAATAAAACACATATCAACCAGCAAACTTACATGCCATAGGAATAAGTTGGAACCAGATCATGACAGGCTGGGTTTAGTTTGTTTCACTTGGTGAAAAAAATCGTAATGACACAGCACACCCAAATCAATCATTACAAGATGTGCCAGGGGCTCAAAAAGAAATCAGTTTTGGCCAATCAGGTGTTAAGATTAAAAAAGAAAACAGTGTAAGCAGAACATTGAATGAAGCATAATTTTAATATACAGATCTAGCAAGTACAGCATGTAGGGTATGGGCAAAGATAAAATCTGCAATTAAGCACTTTGCAACATTCTTTTTAACAAGTAGAGCATTTCTGTACTGATCCAACTGTATTGCAGGTGATATGACACTCTTCATGCTGAATTATCTAAATCTTCAGGGCAAGTGATGGGATAGAGTTGTTTTATTTACCCGCTGTATCTTTTCACTTTGAGTCTTTTTTAATTTTTCCAAACTTGCTGGGGCAGTTGACGTCAGAGCTTTCATGCTCACTTCCAAGGCATCTTTCTCCTTTTGCAAGCTTTTGTAAGCTTGCACAATGTCTACAGAACGGAAATTTGTGGTAAGTTGAGTTTGTTTCACTTGGTGAAAAATATCTTAAGGACATAATAGCACTTAAACAAATACCAAGCCACAGATGGCTGTGTAAGATTAGGACGCTCTAAAGCGCAAAAATAATGAAGTGCAGAAGTTTTAAATGACACATTAATTGACAAAATCCAGTCGATTTTAAAACTTTTAATTATTAGAACTGTGAGTTTTGGTGTGGGTCCTGGAATATCGGTAAAAACAGCATTAGTTGACATAAATCATTAGGTGTGTGACAAAACAGTTCCTGCAAAGTTGAAAAACATGTGGGGGTTGGTTAAACATGTTCTTGGTTAACTTAACTGCTGTGTGTGACTGTAAAAGTATTTTGAGTTTGAGTATGTGCACTGGAATTTATTTTTGGCATGGAAACATGAGGATGTTTGAGAGTATGTTTCAAGCTTTGCTTCAGATGCTAGAACTTTAAAAACACAATAAATCATATTTATCTGTATTTTCCAGTAAGTCACGAAGAAAAACAGAAAAAAAATTACCTCTCAGTCGA
>QXVZ01002394.1:0-32419 GCA_008931825.1 Phallusia fumigata
AAATATCTGCAAAAAGGCATTAAACCTTTTTAGGGTTTTTAATGCTAATCACCTGCTGCAAGTCACGGCTATAATACCTACTGCCAAATAGTCAGTAAACAATGTTCGCAAACATCCTGATAATGAGGTATAATACATAAACAGTCTAGTATTTTTACTAGAAAGAGAAATGTTGATTTCGTCCCATGTACCGTCTTTAAGAATTATTCATAAACCCATCTGTAATGAAATGTACAAGTATACATATGCATACATATTTTTGTATGTGCATAAATATTCATGCCACTGTTTTTTGTGATCACATAATCTATTCCTTCAATTTCGGTTAAACTATTTCGTATTTGACCAGAACGAAATGCCCGTTCTTTCCGGCGTTCAAGAATAAGCGGCACACACCTCCAGTCTTCGTTTGACCGGGGTTCCGTTTCGATGTCCCCCGTTGAAGAAGAACCAAATTCATCGGCAAGTTTACCCGACTTTAACCCTTCAATCGTCGACGACCACTACGAAAACAGACGACATACTGTTTCAATATTGGACTGTAGTTTCGCCGATGACAAACCACAAGAAAACAAACCGACAGAGACAATTGTAGAGGCATCCGAGGACAAGGACGTACTCGTTACTCCAGTAGTTAGTTATGTCACCCAAAAAATTTCGACGTTAAGGAAGAATCAGTTACACGATCAAAGTATGGTGAAGGATGGTTCAACATCAACCTTAGATAAACANACTCGTTACTCCAGTAGTTAGTTATGTCACTCAAAAAATTTCGACGTTAAGGAAAAATCAGTTACACGATCAAAGTATGGTAAAGGATGGTTCAACATCAACCTTGGATAAACAGATTGCGTCTTCCACTGAGTCAATGCCACGAAAGCTAAAATCAACCCCAAAGAAGGGAATTGCTGGTAAACTGTTGTCCCAGATTGGAAGATTTTCAAACAAAAGTCTGCTACACAAAAGACCCAAAAACGCCAACGATTCAAACGATTCTGAAGATGCCACCAGCAACGTAGGGGACAGAACGCCCAAGAAGAGAAGGCCTATTTTTAAATCGTTTAGTGCCAAATCCAAACAGCCATCTGTGATTATTACCACTGTTGACGGTCCTTCAAATCCTGGACCAAAACTGAAGCAATCCCAAAAAATCGCCGACATCAGCAAGCGTTTAAGCGTGGGGAGTGTACGCAGCAGAACGTCAAGCAACCAATCCAATGNAAATCCTGGACCAAAATTGAAGCAATCCCAAAAAATCGCCGACATCAGCAAGCGTTTAAGCGTGGGGAGTGTACGCAGCAGAACGTCAAGCAACCAATCCAATGGGCCCAGATTGAAAACGGGTTTGGTGTCGCGTCTTAGCCGCAGGTTTAATCGTGGAGACGTGAAAGCTAAACCACCTGTTGACTCCAACATGAAATCGTCACTTGCAGTTGCTGACAAAGATGACAATGTTAACTCGAGTAACAGCAATAACAACCACATCTCGAGCCAATTTCAAATGTGCACTTATTAGATGAATAAAGTGAATAACTGATTTCCGTATGCTTGGTACCGAAGTATGAATCGCGCGTAACATTTTGCTCTGTACTATGCAATAATTCAGCCATCATTTGGTAAATTGTAATAAACTTGTATTCATGATAACTTGTGGTGGAGCTATTCTTCAGTTGTTAGAAAAATCTGGTTTGATGAGCTTGTCAGCATTAAAATTTGATTAGGTTATACCGGATGCCACAAAATGTGTCTTTAAAGAACATAATTACACGCGATTAGCATAGGCAGAAAACCCTACCCTTTATAAATGTTTTACCCGAATGCGTAGGATATCCAAGTCAACACGCATTACACTTTGTTCCTACTCAGGATTTGCGAAAATTTTATCATTTATTAAACATTCCATTGTATGACATGCAATTAATTATGGATTTTATACAAGTCGATCAAGAAAACATGCGTGAATCAAAGCAGTGAAATCATTGCGTAATAATTATGGTGCGTTACGAAAAAAACGAATACTACAGTTCTTCCGACTCTGGCAAGCAATGATTGGCTTGTGCGTCGGGTGTTAATGCTTCTCTCATATCGACTCCAGCAACTTTTGCTAAGTTGGCGTATCTGTGCGGCGTACGGATTCTTCTTCTGTTTGTTGGTACATCAGAAGTAGGACCTGAAAGCAATGAAATGTGCATGTCGATATATTCCAAAACGAGTTGGTTGGTCAATTTGTCAGGAACACCCTGATTTAGGTAACGGAGACAAGGAATAGTAATAGGCGATACTTTATTTAGACCACAAAATTGCACGCCCATTGTGGCCAAGCCTAGAAAAAAGTTAAGTTACTCCTTGACAAATAACTGGTGTTTTTTCAAGAAAGAGACACCTTCTCACGAACATTTCCTAGATGACTTACTGTAAACATCCAACTTGCAGTTGCAACTTGAAATTCCAGCCCTATTTGTGGCACTACATGTGTACCATGCAGCATCTTTCATGGCTGTTCGCGTTATTTGAAGACACACGTAACCGGATTCGTCTTGATATAATCTAAATCGAATCAGGAATTATGGACCTTGAATTCAAAGACATATTTTTACTTTAACGGCAATTTTTGATGTCTTCTGTTAAGTTGGACCCAAAACCATGAAATTAATAGTTGTTTTTAGAGTATTTTTGATAAAGGTTAACAAAAATCATCTGTCACAAGCATGGACAAGAAACACGTACTGATGCCTTCCATCTGGTAAAATTTGATCGGATCCTTTCTTCCACGAGATAACAGGCTTTGGCGTTCCAACGACTCTAGCTTCAAGACGCACCGGATCGCCGTCGGCAACAGTTTGTGCAGATAATCGTTGCACGAATGCTGGTGCTGTCATGTACTCCCTTGCTACACGAAGTAATACACCATAAAGATATTTTGATTACAATCTGCGAATGCTTTTAATGCCGTACGTGTAACATGAAGCTGAACATGTGCGCTTGCAGATCCTGCCTTGTTTGTAGCCACGATCGTGTATTGTCCTTCATCCATCGGCGATGCTCTTTCCAGCAACAGACTGTGAACGTTGTTTTCGCGCACTAGAACTTTGTGAAGTTGATCTTGTCGGACGGGCAAACCATTTATAAGCCATTCTATATCAGGAGTTGGTAATCCAGTGACCTAGAAGTGTTAAGCTTTGTAAATGACGATGGGTGAAAGTTTAGTAACGATATTGGGGTACAAAAATCACAATTATATTACAAAATTACTTTTAAACCTGATGGTAAAAATGAGAATTAGACCGCTATAACGCGAATGAAGCCCTTTGGTTCGATGTGCAAACATTAGGAAAATTATGAATGCTTGTAACATCAAGCGGTTGGTCGCAAAAAATCAAGTTTGCGACAAAATGACCCCAAAAAGAATATTTAATGAAAAAAACCTAACTTAAAAATAGTTTTGACCGTACCTTGACGTCAAACCGAACCAATTTTCCTTCATCAACTTTTGTATCGGCAAGGGGCTTCTGAATAAACGTCGGCCGATAATATTTTTCCACTGGACTCTCTTCGTCAGCGGCAAGTTCGCCTTTGTCGGGCATTCTTTAGAAAAGTGTTCCGTTATAGTAGTGCGCAAGGTGTGGTATGCGGACAAGTGGAAGAAATGTTAAATGATGGTGACTTACTTGAAAACGGAATCGGACGATGCCGAGGGTGAGACTGAGCGTGGTGGTGACAACATGCGTGGACTTAACGATCTACGTGGTGAGCTGAGTTACATGCAAAACACACGCACAACAATCGTACTTATGACGGGAAGAAAGACCAGGAAATGATTAGTGACAGCAAACTTACCTCGATCGCCCGGCGGTGTTAACAGGAGTTGAGTTTCTCTCAATCGGTGTGTGTTTTTCACTGATCATGGCCAACCTGCCTGTGCTACTGGTGCGACCCTATCAAACAGGAATCCAATTAGTGGATTGTCCTTTGACTTTGTGGGCCAATGGGTAAAAGTTTCGAATTATATCGACACAAAAGTATCGAATCCCAACAATGTCTTAATAAAACCTCGATTTGGTAATTTGAAAGGACGTTTTGATGCGTTTCAAAATACTGATCAGTTGAAAATCTTTTCATGAAATATTATGCCATCGTATATTTTGATCTAGGATCTGGCCTAAACAATAATGATGACCAGCGACTACAGCAAAATATACATACTTATGTTTAATATATAAGGTATAACCATTAGGAGGCATATTGCTAATTCGGAGCTTTTCAGGCAATCGTGTCGTATAAGACCCACACCGGAAAAATCAAGCCTGTGGTGGTATTGGACACATCACAGCATCCTACCAGCCTCAACTTTCATCAGCAGCCAGCCTTACGGAGACGCAACATGTGGCTAAAAGTTATTTTTGGAATATTAATAAGTGTATTTAAAAAAAAAATTCTCCAACATGTTAGAACCTTTTCCTGAATTAATTGTTTAGAACCGAAAATAAGGAAAAATGGGAGACAGTGATAATGACAAGCTATAAAAAAGACAAAATTCGAATTTTATTACTTCCGGATAGATCTGCATTGCCTAAAAATTAGAACAAAATAATACACCTGCGGATTAATAGCTAAGGCCGTGTAGTTTCCATCGTCTTCAAGACAAAGATGAGCGATATGAAGTTCATGGTGTCCAACACCGGGTGATTTTTGGACGTAATGTTGCGAACGTTTTGAAATTTGCTTTCCGTCTTTGAACCAAAAAACCTTAACACATTGAAGTTATGATGTAAGCATTTGGTGCAAAAGTATAAAAAACTTCGGAACAAAATGTACCTTAGCTGTGGGTTTCGCTGACACTTGACACGTAAACTTTGCTGATGTTCCGTCTAACGCTTTGAAGTTCTTTAACCTTGTTGTAAACGTGGGGCATACCTGAGAAAGTGTTCGTCTGTATTAAATAGGGCGTTAAGGAGATGCGGGCATCGTTCCAAACATTGCCTCGCGACAAGTTTAGACTAAGTGCCCTCAACAGGGCAAAGCAGGCATATTGGAAAACCAATCGGTTTTCCCCCGTTGTTATGCCTTAAAGTCTGCAATGTGTGCAATAACATATGGGTTCAGGAGATTGTAAGCGTTCAACGTTAAAATATAATGCTCAAACTCGATATTTGCCAACTTTTGTTCCTGTTAAAGTTAATGTTTCACTTACTTGTTCAGTTACCGGAACCTCGTCAAAATTCGCATCCTCTGGGTCTTCATTGATGGGAGGAGTTCGTTCTAATCTATATTCTATTTCGTTCATTAAACGTTGTTCAAAGTTAGAAACTTTGTATTCCTGTAAAATTATTACAGCAAATGTAAGAGCAGGTCAGCGCCAAGTTTATTCTCACAATTTATTAAATACAGTTATGACAGTAAAGAATAAAAACAAAAGACTCCAAAGAGAAACAAAGAGAATGAAATGTGTCAAGGTTAGAAGCGCCGCACTGTTTCATTTGCTGCAATAAACAAATTAAACCCAATAAAATGCTAGCAAATATTAATGACCCAACCGATACCACACTAAGAGTGACGATGATCATCATGTCACTGAATTTAAGTTATTTTTGGCTCAATATTTTTAGCCCAGGATTCCAAACGGGGGAATTCCCCACGAGCGGGAAATTTTTATGTTTGTAGGGGGAATTGCGTGTCCGGTGGGGGGATTTTAGGTTGGAATAGCGGTTGATGAGGTTTATGGAACAAAGTAGGTTGAGAACCACAGGCTTGACCCATTGAGTTATATTAAGTTACAATTTGTTTGTTTGCATCGACCATCGTTCTAAACGAGTATGCTGATAAGGCGACTTGTCCTTTGACTGTTTTGAATAGATGACTACGTTCGATTGCATGGTCCAAACTCTAAAAAACCTACAATTTCCGTGCAACGGTGCAACAATGTATTTGTGTAAATGCCGCGAATAGTTGTGCAGTGATGTTCAAGTTGTGATAACAAGTGAGTGGCAGAGAGTGAGGTTGATGGATAAACGCATGTGAACCAAGAATACCTGGGGTTCGATTTCAAGTACGGCTGCCAAGGTTGGAGAATAAAGAATGTAATCACCCTGGACTTTGTTTTCCTAACAGAAGAAAGGAAGAGGGAGGAAACTCTATGTTCGTTTATTTTTATCAACCTGTTCTGGAGATGGTAAGGGTGACGATGCTGACAAAGACAGCCTTTGTGCAATATCTCGTTCTATGATAGCAAGTTCGCGACTTGAACTGTTTTTCTACAATAGGTAAACCATATAAACTTGCAATAACATGTTTAACATCCACGGCGAATCGAAATCGAAAGCCAACCTGTTTTATTTGCCGTGCAGGTGGCGATGAAATATTCCTAGCGACTTCTTGTACTAGCCTGTCCTTTTCGCTTTTGAAATTGTGATTTTCGTCTGCATTGTGGCTGATAAACAAAGAAACAAAACAAAATCAAATTAACTTTATGCATGCCGAGGTATGTAAATAGTTAAACCTACTCAACATTTTTGATGGAGATGGTCGTCATTGGTGATATGTTGCCAGGCAACGTCGTTGCTTCGATATGAGATGTTGGCGATGGACTGAAATATGATTATGTTGTGAAAACATTACTTGTGACAAAAGGCATGTTCTCTGCACAGTAATTCATTGCACATATAACCACGCGAACTAAACCATGCATTTACATTAGTTTTAAACCGTGACTAAATAAGGTTTTAGCACCCAATGATATTTTTAGGTAATTTTTACACACCCAAAACCAAATTTGTTAATAAACCCCAGTGCAATTAACTTACTTGGACAAAAAAACTACAGAATTTTCTGAATTATCCGAAGGCAAATTATCGGTAATAACGGGTGTCGCAGATCGTGGCGTTGTAATATCAGCAGTGACGTCATGCGTGGGTGAAGGTAATGGACATGAGTCTTCGATTACAAAAATGCGTGGATTTTTCGGGATTATGTTTAACTTTGAAACCAATGTGGGTCGTTCAGATGAAATGATCCCGGAATCTGAAGTGATGTTGTTGTGGGATGAAGGTGTCGAACTTAAATAAAACTAATTGGTTATTACAATGTAAATCTGTTGAGATGTTGCAAACAAACTTGAAGATTTCACAAATAAACTAAAATATTTTGCAAACAAACTCAACGTACTGATATGAAGGCAGAACTTGTGTTGGACGGGGGTTTGGATTTGCAGCTTGGGGTGCAGCAGCAGATTTAGTGCTTACAGTATGATACCCACCACCTGGCGAAAATACAGCAGTTACATTTGCAACATAACAAATTTGTATCTGAGTTATGTGTACATTTAAAATCAACTGTGCTGGGCCTTGTTTTAAACACCCTGGGCCTAAAACAATTCGAGCGATTTGAAATATGCTCACAAATGACGTCACGTCTTTAGTTACGCTCCAACAAACTTGTTTGAATTTACACGGACTTTTTGTGAACAGAAAAAACTTCGGTTAAAACACTCATTTTTGCGCCAAGCAATACAACCTTTATTAATACGCCAGACTGACTGCTAACTGAAATTCATAACTTCCTGCTTTAACCGTGTTTCCGGTTTGCACTTAAATCAATAGTCCATGGTGTTGGTACTTTTCCGCTTGGTTTGATGTCACCCTTCCGTTGCATTGCATGACCTTATTTGGTCAACATGCACTGTCCTCTCATTGACAACTCAGAATAGTTTAGTTTAACAACAACATCATTTGCCAAGTTCGTTCGGTCGTTGTAACTCTGACGCATGATTTTAAGTAGTTTGTTTTGATACAAATGCGTCTGGCAGCAGAAATGTTGCAACGTTTCACAGGCCATCTGCATTTCGTATATACAAGTTGCTGCTTTGCACAAAACAAATCACTCTGTAAAAACACTACCATGAACATTTCCTGTTGTTATAAAGACTTAATGAGTGCGCTGACACCTGAATACTTGCTTACCACCCGAAATACAAACAGAACTTACCCTCAAGTTTATACAAGCAATCAACGCATTACAGATCTACGGTTGTGCAATAATACAACAACTTTATTGTTTTACAAACCTTTTCAGTTGCACATGCNAGTTACGCTCCAACAAACTTGTTTGAATTTACACGAACTTTATGTGAACAGAAAAAACTTCGGTTACTTGGTTAAAACACTCGTTTTTGCGCCAAGCAATACAATCTCGATTAATACGCCAGATTGACTGCTAACTGAAATTCATAACTTCCTGCTTTAACCGTGTTTCCGGTTTGCACTTAAATCAATAGTCCATGGTGTTGGTACTTTTCCGCTTGGTTTGATGTCACCCTTCCGTTGCATTGCATGACCTTATTTGGTCAACATGCACTGTCCTCTCATTGACAACTCAGAATAGTTTAGTTTAACAACAACATCATTTGCCAAGTTCGTTCGGTCGTTGTAACTCTGACGCATGATTTTAAGTAGTTTGTTTTGATACAAATGCGTCTGGCAGCAGAAATGTTGCAACGTTTCACAGGCCATCTGCATTTCGTATATACAAGTTGCTGCTTTGCACAAAACAAATCACTCTGTAAAAACACTACCATGAACATTTCCTGTTGTTATAAAGACTTAATGAGTGCGCTGACACCTGAATACTTGCTTACCACCCGAAATACAAACAGAACTTACCCTCAAGTTTATACAAGCAATCAACGCATTACAGATCTACGGTTGTGCAATAATACAACAACTTTATTGTTTTACAAACCTTTTCAGTTGCACATGCCATAATACCAAGTTTCAATGTTTACACGTGTTCCCAATTTCAAGTCACTAAGCGCTGGCGGCGGCAGAAAAACAACGATAATTTTGTGTCTGACGCGCACAGCCAGTACAAATCAGTACTGCTTGTCGTTCTTTCTGCCGAAAAAGGACATGTCTGCGACCTGCGTCACTCCAATTTCATGGGCCAGTAACTTCGCACCAAAAATGAAGCCCCAGCGCGTTTGCCAACAAAGTCAGCTAAACGAACAAATGATAAATGGATTTATGTTGTTCAAACATGTAAGTAAAATCAACTGTTGGAGACTAACTTAACGTTGCCGCATTTGCCAATAGCAACAGATACCTTGATTTATGCTTGTATCAATATGTCACTCCAAGGTAAACTCCAACGTAAAAGTCGTAAACATTTGCCCGTTTGTACTTGCCAACGTCAGCATCGTTGTGTGCGTCAGTTTGCACTAATGGACCATTACCAGCAACCATTATGCGTAAGTGGTGCAATAATGTGTCGAAAAAAATTCAAACAAAACGTTGCTACACGTCGATATTTTGCTGATTTCGAAAGCACACGAGGCCTTCTCGGTAGGAAATATGTGGTCGGACATACATTGGAAACATTTATCACCTCGAACAGTGAGCTTGCAAGATGTTGTGGCTGTCCCAGCAGAATTACTTGCTTCACAGACAAATCTTCCAGAGTCCTCGGGAAATGCCTCTCCAATCACAAGTGTGGCAACTTCACCTAAACACACAGTAGAATATTTAGAAGCCGCATGGACCACACTACATGGTCTGGGTATTAAGCATAGGTTTTATGCGTGCTACTTACCTCTGTGCAAAAGACGAAAGTCTGGACAATCTTCAATGACGTCACCCTCTCGTTTCCATGTGATAACAGGGGATGGTTGTCCTTTCACACGACATTCCAGAACTATGCATTCGCCTTGCGACGAAGACAAATCCTTCAAAGGCTTGTGAAATTGTGGTGCGGCATCCCCGCTTCTTGGGGAATGGCTAAAAAACATTTGCATTCGGTTTGTAAGATGCCAAATTTTGTTTGAAGGTTTTTAGTTAAACTTCACCATCAATATATATGTGTAAACATGCCCAGAGATAGTGTACACTGTTTCTAAACGCCAATATTCAAGCCCCCATAAAAAACCTATTCCCTTTTGTCCGTTTTATTTAAATGTTTGGTAGTACTTGGAATCAGCAACGGTTGTCAAGGTCCTCAGGTTAAAAACATGGTTTCTAATAGGATATTTTGGTCCTGTTATTGTCCAAAAACAAACCTTGGCTCTATTGGATCTTGACAATCGACGTACTTCCATGAGTTGCGTTGGCTTACTTTTAGAATATTTTTGAGTTTAAATATTGGTATTAATGTGCCCTCGCGTGTACACAAACACAAATTCCAAATCAGGTGCGAAGGGGAGTAGGTTCAATTACCCGATAAAAAAAGGTTTAAATTCTCGCCAGTTTAAATCCGCAAGATGCTACACATTGAATGCTATTCATCTTTATTGGCGACACGCCTGTACTCCTGGTTGCAAATGTCACAGCACGTGTTGACTGACATTTTTATGAGTGGGATATAAACATGTATTGATATAAATGTTTTTCCGTTAGCTAGCTTGCTTATTCTAATGGGACGTGTACGTATAAAAACATGTCATAATAAGTGCACGAAACATTAGTTTTTGCCAATTACGTGACTTATGTAGCTTTAGAATTAACGTGCAATTTACAAATTGGAACAATTTGGTTTTTAAACAAACAAAGGCTCATTTCATGCGCCTCCATTGACACTTGAGGAAGAGTAAACGATACTCGACGAGTTGACAAAATCAAAACTCGCCCAAATAGCGGCAACACAAACCTATAAGACAGATACGAGTAACCGAACGACGTGCAGTAATACAGACTTAGTAATTTATAGTTTTTAAAAAGCCTCGTGGCATAACACAAACAATAAGCAGCAACGTTGTTAGTTAATTTTTATTGCAGTTTTAGGAATAGCAGCTTTGGGAAGAAAGATAGACGGATATGCAACTTACCTCATAACTTCTTTTTTATGGTAGTGTTTCAAAAACAGAGTGTCATTATCCAAACAATTGCATCACCTTGTCACTGCCAAAATTTGCTGCCGGTAACTAAAAACAAGAATTTGAATTATACACTCGTAAAGTTTCTAGTATCAAGCACTATTTTATCTGTCTTGTATTATAATCCAAGTTCTCGCTTGATGCCTTGACGAACAAACGTTATCTCTTTCCAATACGCCTTGTGACGTCATTGTGGAACAGCTGGAAGGGCAAAGTGTGTGTGCGACAGGCGTTGCACGCCACTCACGCATTTAACATGTGACCTCAATTACATTTGCCGGTATTTCTTGTAGGTGTGCTTGTGATAAAAGGTTTAACAGTGGCCAACAATTGAAACAATGTTTGATGCAAATGTGCAAAGAAACAAATGATGGAATGGAATGAAATGAATCGGACAAATGAATGTTGGCAAAATTACCGAAACGATATGTGTCACAATAAAAAAATAAAAAATTAGGTGACGGAAAACGCAACAAAGTTAATCCTTATTTGGGTACATCGCTCCGATTATGTCACCTGTAAGTTGCTCAAAGCTTCCTTTTTCGTAACGCGGTGACAATATGCGATTGAATACCTAGAACAGTGGTCGGCAAACTGTGGGCCGCGGTCGAGAATTGGGCAATTGGGACCGCATGGTACTTTTTAGTGGGCCGCGCAACCCTTAATTATGTGGTCCACTGGACGCTGGCGGGTCGAGGGGCTAAAACGGGGCTGGAGTCTTGGACCATTTACACCACACGTGAACGTTAATTTTTAGACATCACAGATGATTGCTATGTAACAATGCATTGTATTGCAATAGACTTTAATTGTTTAACAGGACAAATAAGTGATATGACAATTGTGATGGCACAGATAACATATATTTGTTATGTAACAATAAATTGTGATGGAACTATAGCAACACTTGAATTTAACTGGCGAATCTCAACGAAGATAAACGTGGTTTTATGTACAAATGTTTGTTAATGTTAAGTTATCTTGGTTAAGGAAACTTCTCTGGAACGTTTCATTCTGTGTGGGCCTCTACTTACGACTAAACGGAAAGTTTGGGCTTTCGCAGAAAACATTTGTCGACCACTGAGCTAGACAAACTGTGCCATTTTGCGGTGCAGCCGGAACAAACTCTAAAATGTGTTTTTCTGCCTGGTAGGCCAATAGTGTGTACAACTTTATTTATTCTTAAACGATGTTTCATTGTGTAAAAAGACGTATAAAAAAACTCAAAATATGTTGTTAAAAATAAAAAAATTAAAGAAGCAAAAACGAGCAATATGGGACCCAATGACTTGTTTTACGGTAAAAAAAAACGTTTGTTAGTATTTGTCATGACAGTCTATGTCGAATACGTTTGAAGTGCCTGGAAAATGTAATGTAGTTTAAGGAAGTGTTAAAAATGCAAATTTTTCAGATGCGAAACAATAGTCGCAGCCCCATACAATTAAGTACTACAACCTTTAAAAATGTGCCTAATATGACGTCACTCCAATTGGGTTTTTAGATTTTTTACAAATGCTATGAAATTTGCAGTATCATGCATTTCATTTACCACCACCAAATACCACAANAACGATATGTGTCACAATAAAAAAATAAAAATTAGGTAACGGAAAATGCAACAAAGTTAATCTTTATTTGGGTACATCGCTCCGATTATATCACCTGTAAGTTGCTCAAAGCTCCCCTTTTCGTAACGCGGTGACAATATGCGATTGAATACCTAGAACAGTGGTCGGCAAACTGTGGGCCGCGGTCGAGAATTGGGCAATTGGGACCGCATGATAATTTTTAGTGGGCCGCGCAACCCTTACTTACGTGGTCCACTGGACGCTGGCGGGTCGAGGGGCTAAAACGGGGCTAGAGTCCACATGTGAACGTAAATTTTTGGACATCACAAATAATTGTTATGTAACAATGCATTAATTGCAATAGACTTTAATTGTTTAACAGGACAAATAAATGATGTGACAATTGTGATGGCACAGATAACATATATTTGTTATGTAACAATAAATTGTGATGGAACTATAGCAACACTTGAATGCTCGACATGAATTTAACTGGCGAATCTCAACGAAGATAAATGTGGTTTTATACACAAATGTTTGGTAATGTTAAGTTATCTTGGTTAAGGAAACTTCTCCGGAACGTTTCATTCTGTGTGGCCCTTTAGTTACGACTAAACGGAAAGTTTGGGCTTTCGCAGAAAACATTTGTCGACCACTGAGCTTGACAAACTGTGCCATTTTGCGGTGCAGCCGGAACAAACTCTAAAATGTGTTTTTCTGCCTGGTAGGCCAATAGTGTGTACAACTTTACTTGTTCTTAAACGATGTTTCATTACGTCAAAAGATGCATAAAAAAACTCAAAATGTGTTGTTAAAAATAAAAAAAATTAAAGAAGCAAAAACGAGCAATATGGGACGCAATGACTTGTTTTTCGGTAAAAAACGTTTGTTAGTAGTTGTCATGACATAGTCTATGTCGAATACGTTTGAAGTGCCTGGAAAATGTAATGTAGTTTAAGGAAGTGTTAAAAGTTCAAATTTTTCAGATGCGAAACAATAGTCGCAGCCCCACACAATTAAGTACTACAACCTTTAAAAATGTGCCTAATATGACGTCACTCCAAATGGGTTTTTCGATTTTTTACAAATGCTATGAAATTTGCAGTATCATTCATTTCATTTACCACCACCAAATACCACAATAAAATTAAGTCTCTGATAATGTGTATCATACAATGATAAACACAAAAACATAAAATAAAAAACTTTTAGGGCTGATATGCAGCTTTAAATTTGTTTCGTTAAAACATTGATTGGACTTGATTAATTTGCATCATTTTTTAGAAGTAAGTCAGGGCTTTGGATAATAGTATTTTACGAAGGACCCTCACATTTTGATCATTTTTTTCCTTTAAAAAAGCCTAAATTAGATTAAAAACATCACGTGACAATTAACCGCTTTAATTGCAAATGTAAAAAACGATTTTGGGTAAGGACGTTTTGATAATTGAGGAATTAAGATATTGACCCAACATGTTTTGCAACGTGTAAGCAAATCATGTGACAAAAATCAAATCAAAATACTTAAACGTGTAGAAATCGTGTTAATATAACTGACAACAATAGGCCACCATACAAAACTATTCTCTTCCGACGTTATTAATTTTAAATGTATCTTTATAAGCAAAGGTTCTTACTTCAGAACAACAACTTTATAGTATGATCCAAATTAATATATTAGCGGCACTTGTGGCGTACCATTTAATTCAACAAAAATATCGGGTTTGAATTGGTAAGTAAACTGGAATTAAATGTCCGTCAGGGCAACATACACTATTACATAAGGTTTCCTAGCCTGCGCGCAAGAACTAGTCGCCAGCAGCCCTGCATAAACGTGTTTAACACCCAGCATTTTGTGCATGGAGATCCTGTGAGTTCTCTGCAACAAGAGACACATCAGATTTATTTATTTTGGATTTAGGCTTTTAATGCCTTTTTTAGGCAAAATAACCTAGTTTTTATTTTTATTTTTTCTAATTTTGTTGGTTATGGTCTTAATTAATTTTCGGTCGTTGCGTATTGCTGCTTACTGGGCAATATGTGAGCATATTAATTACTTGTGTAAATTAATTTTCAATTATTCACACTTGATTTACAAACCTAAAATCTTTGGGTTACTATTACTAATATGACATTAGTTTTTTTTTCCGTAATGAACAGTGTGTATTTCTATCGATAGCCTATCACACACTAGTTTGATTGTCAAACATTTTCTCGAAAGCAGTTTGGTTGTCACTTGTTTCATAAAACGGTCACAAAAAGTATCTTTAGTCCATGTTTGAGTTAAGTTAACTATGCAACAGTGTCAGTAGAAAAGGGAACCGAACCGACCTGTAGCGAGAATTTCAGTTGATTTGGTTGAATGCGTTTCAGTTCTTTCTTTACCGAATGGTGTTTTCCGCGTAGCTAAAAATACCCTGGTCACATGATGCTTTTCAACCAATTACAATGCGGGGGAGGCCATTGGGGATTGCCCAAGGTAAGGCACCGCCATGTACGTCAAGAAAATTGTCCCGTTAGTAATTCCCATCTGATATGGTGGTGAAATGTTTTGGGCGTTTGAATCACACGAAGTTTTAGTAAAATTTTGTATGTGTTTTGTCTCAACAAGGTACAGATAGCATTCAAATTTTCTGGAAGTGTTGTATAATGTACAGACGGTAAATGGCAGCAGTCGAAAGAATCTTTGCCTGTTCTAGCTCTACGTTGTCAGCGAACGCTTATTTGGTAACAAATGCGAACTTTATTCCCTAACAGGTGAAATAGTTTCTGTTTACATGGAGCCAGGTTAAAATCACTAAATTAAATTTGTAAAGTGCTACTGTGTCATTGTTTTTAGGAACTGTTTTGTCTTCAGTCTGGCACATATTAACAATTGATATATGACAACAGTTTTGAATAATGTAAATAAAAGAAATAGTATTAGTCAGATAAATTTGCGTTGATATGCATCTAATTAGTGAATGTAAAAGATAGTGGTTTAATGTCTTGCCTATTTTGTTGTACTTTGTTTAATGCCAAGTAATTTGAACAAAAGAAAATTTGAAACATATTTTAAACAATATTTAAGTTTGAAAGTCTGATAAAATTGTATTTTTTCAATTTTCATTAACCTTATCAAAAAATGGTGTCATTTTATGGTTTAATAGATTGTTTAGACTTGTTTATGTTGACACATTGTTGAAATGAGTTTGCAGGTTTATGGTTCTCAAGCAAACATGTTTCCAGAAAAGGTATGATTGATGTGTGATTAATATTTTGCTCCTAACATACTATGTCAGACAAAACTTTTTTATTTACAGAACGGTGGTGAACCATTTCTTGAAATTATTGAAAACCCCAAATCACGGGGATTTAGATTCCGTTACACATGTGAAGGTCCTTCACACGGTGGGATTCCTGGGGGAAGCAGTGACAAAAACAAGAAGACTTTTCCTGCTGTCCGGGTATTTGCTTGCTTCACTTCTGTATTTAAAGGATTAAGTTTTCAGAACAAAAATAGATTTTGGTAAAATAGAATAAAAAACAAAAATAAGAAGATTTTTTTGGTTCGATGTAATGACAAACTATACCTTATGACAAAGACTAATATTAACTTGTAAAAGAGACATTTTAAAGAGGCCCACTGAACACCCACATGTGGTGCAATAATTACATGAACAATACAAAGAGATGAGTATGTATTGTTAACGTTTCAGCTATGAGTAATTATGACGCAATGTCTGGTTCGGGTATTTCCCAGGGATTAAGAACTAACCACTTTGTGAGAGTCAGCATGTTAACAGAAGGCTCTTGATCCCTGTAGATATGCAACTATCAAGGGTATGCAAGGATTGTTGTTCAACTTGTAACAAATGAAGAAAATCCAAGACTACATCCACATTCACTTGTAGGCAAGCAATGCCAAAATGGAATTTGCACAGTTCAATGTGGCCCAAAAGATATGACAGCAACGTAAGAATCCCAACCTCTTTTCACTGAGTAAAGTAATAGAACCAGAGTATTTCGAAACACATGTCTTCTGTTTAAATGTAAGTAAGTGTGTGTAATTTTTAATACATTTTACATAGTTTCCCCAACCTTGGGATACAGCATGTGACAAAGAAAAATGTTGCTACTATTCTTGAGGAACGCTATATTGCTGCTGAAATGCAGTTAAGTTCCATCAATGATGGTTTTCCACAAGAAGTACAGAGAAATATAAAAGGTACCTACACAACACTTTAAATATTTTAAGGTTGTAACAAAAATTTACCTATTTGACACATGTATTTTTTCAGAAGAGGATCGAAAACGAATTGCCTCCAAAGCTCAAAGTGAAGCTAAATCAATTGACCTGGCTGTGGTTAGACTCATGTTCATTGCTTATCTTCCGGACAGCAATGGGGCATTTACCATTATGTTGAAGCCGGTTATTTCAGATGCTATTTTTGACAGCAGTACGTGAGACCTGTGATAACAAAGACCTTTTTGCATGTGAAGATGTGATTAAGTGTTAACAACATTAAAGAAATTAAAAAAGACTGAAATATTATCTCGAGTAAGCACTGGTTAAATCATGGACATCTTACAGAGGCTCCAAATGCAGCTACATTAAAAATCTGCCGAATGGACTGTAATGCTGGGAGTGCATGTGGTGGTGATGAAGTGTATCTTTTGTGTGACAAAGTTCAGAAAGGTAAACATAACTCATGAAACTCTATGTTATTTGGTTGTTTTATAAATACGATAACAAATGTTTTTTATTTTAGATGATATCCAGGTAAAGTTTTTTGAAGAAGACATGCAAGGCATTGAAGTATGGGAGGGACTTGGCAGTTTTTGTCCAACAGATGTACACAGGCAATTTGCAATTGTTTTTCGCACACCACCATACAAAGATCAAAGTGTCAAGCACCCTGTGAATGTTCAGGTAAAAATGTTTTTGAATGTTCAGGTGGTTTATCATTATTAGAGTTGTATGACCAACCATATACTATATGCTAGTTTAAATTCCACAAACTGTGGTTACTTAGCTTTGTAATGTTGTCATAGGTTCAGCTGCGAAGGCGTTCAGATGGGGAAGTGTCTGAAGCAAGACCTTTCACTTACTTACCAAACAAAACAGGTGTTTAATTGTTTTTACCCTTTTGCACAAGTGCTATCCATAGCCTGAACATTGTTTAAAAGATGTACAAACAAGCTGTATATTTTTCAAATAACAGTAGAATACATAGTTGGTTAAGTGTATAAATGTATGTTTAAGGTGCAGGGTTGTAAAATAGGTTTGTCACAAGTTGATAGGCTGCTCCTATTGTGAGCATTGAGTAACCAGTTTCAGTTCCTGTTGTTTGTAGCCTGTTGACTTTGTGCTTTTTGGACTGGTGGTAAAATACGGAAAAATATGTTTTCGTTTATTTTAGGCCCAACGGTTGAAAAAATAAATAAAAGAACAAAATAGTTTGTTTTAAATGGCATTGATAAGTGTTGAAAAAACAAATTCACAATTCATAAAATGTGTGTAGACTGGGAACTGATCGAAAGGAAAAGGAGAAAGGTCGTTCCAGATTTTCATGACCACATAAGTGGAAATGGGCAAGGAAAAGGTGGATTTTTTACTGTGTAGTATCTTGTTTGTAAAAATAATAAAGCTTCGTAAAATTTCTTTCACTAATAACCTTAAACTAGCTACGTTTATTGCACAATATTGTGGTTGGATATTTTCCCATGTAACTCCAACCCTTAATGCCTTTTTTGTAGGATATCCTTTCAGTGGACCTCTTACTCCGATGAGTTTCAATTTTCAAAACAACTCCAATGGCAGTGGTGGCAATGGCAATGAAGGCGACAATGTTAAAAAAGCACGCCGGCCTCCAGTGAAGCAGGAAAACCCTCAAAAAGGGCCAATTGATCCAACTATGCTGCTGAGGCTAAATCAAGTTAAACAGGAGCCTGTAAGTTTTCAGTTGAAATTGTTGTAAATTGTTTTGTTTAATTGTTACATGTTGTTCTTCAATTTTTTTTCTTAAAAACTGTGTGGCATAATTTCTTGCTACCATGACATATATTTTCTTGTGTAGGGTAGTCCATCCAGTCAAAACTTCAACCAGCTATCTCCACAGGTAACACTTTGTTCTTTTAACCACTTTTCATAAAAAGACAAACTTTCAAATATTTATTGCTTTTTTGGTTCAGCCATCAATGTCTCCCTGTTCATCAATGAGTGAAAGTGGTTCACCAGCTTCTGTTTCTTCTCAGGTATGAGTTCGTAAAAACAATAAATCATAGTAAAATGAAATAAGTTATTTAAACACAGATAGTATACATATTTGTACATGAAACACAAAACTTTCTGTTGTGATATATTTTTGCTTTCAACATTTGCAGGGTGAAATGCAATTCATTGATGGAACAAGAATTCCACTTCCAAGAAACTCCAGACAACCATCCAGAATTCCCCAAGTGTGTAATAGATAGCAATCATGGTTATTATGGGTCCCCTTGCCGGATGGGGAAACATTGTTTTCACTCATTGTTGTTTACTTTTTCACCCCTGCAGGTTTATTCATTTTATTTTGGCATGAAAAGTTTGACCAATGTAAATGAAATTTTTACAGGTGATAGATATGGTCATGGAGATGTGCCATCTTTTTAGTTGAACAAAATTAGTAAAATTATTAAACAATGTCCAAATTGGATATAATTTAGATATTTTGTATAACCTACCGTTTTGGTGTATGTGTCTGTGTTTGACAGTATAGAGCACCAGCAATTAGCCCACTAGCCGTTGAAATGTTAAACAATGTATATGCTTCTAGAAATTTGGACAGTCAGTAGAACATGCCATCAGCAGCTACCTGCCTGGAAGGGTTTAAACAATGTTCCGACTTCATGAAATTTTGCCAGTTTATAAAACAGAAGTGTGCAAACTATGGCCAGATCCTCCCCGCAGAGCCTTGTGATCTGACCAACCAGATGCGTTGCTATGTTTAACCTTGTAGCCAATGCAGTTGACCTGTTAGTTCCCTATCATTCTATTTTTTTAGTTAATGTTATATTTCCCAACTCTTTCATTAAATTAATCAAGGTACATAAAATTTATTTGCTACTTTTCTGTATACATATTTGTGGTACCCAACAACTTTTGACATGTATGTGGAAAAGTGTATATTACCAACTTTACTTGTGTGGGCACTCATCTGTTTCCGCCTGCAGAAACGATCATGCTGAAAAGGTGCTGGTAATCATGGCCTTTATGTCAAATAATGTAAGGAAGAACATGTACAGCCTCTTTAAGGTGGTTTATAGTAGATGTGCAATTGCAATATGGTGAAAGCCACCCTTATAGTTGGATAGCATAGGCGTCGATTCGGGGGTGGCAGGGGTGGCGGCCACCCNAGCCTCTTTAAGGTGGTTTATAGTAGATGTGCAATTGCAATATGGTGAAAGCCACCCTTATAGTTGGATAGCATAGGCGTCGATTCGGGGGTGGCAGGGGTGGCGGCCACCCCACTGGAAATTTCTAGAGTGGCAGTCATTGTAAAAGGTCTATGCTGCCACCCGAGAAATTTCCTGCATTTGTTATTATATTTTTGCTTTGATAACATATGTTGTCTGTGCCGACACGAGGATTTTTTAGCAGTAACAGATAGTATACTGACGCTACGAACCAACAGGCATCTAGTGTGTAACATGATCATGTCCGGCCGATTATTTCGCCAACCCACACGAAAAAATATTTGCTAAAACATCGGCACCTATGTTGAATAGTACATACATACTTTGCTGTTTATCTGCAGATGGCCTTCCGTTCCCAAGTACAGATCCAGTCAGAAGTGGTCCAAAACTACCAAACAGTTACAAGCATGCAAACCGTTCAGCAAACTACACAGGAGCAGAGCCAGGATTTCATGTACACTCAATCACCAACACAAATGCTTGTAGACAACTCTATGAGTGTGCAGATGAACTCACCAATTCAAAACTTATATTCACCAGTGGATCAAAACCAAAACCCAATCCAGCTTTCAGAATTGGTAAGGGAAGTCTGCAGGAAAATGTTATGTCAGTATTCACGGTCATGGTTCAATAGTGGGCTGCCGAGACCTAGTCGATATGTCGCAAGTAATATTTGCCTGTAAATAACCTCAACTNGTAAGGGAAGTCTGCAGGAAAATGTTATGTTAGTACTTAGGGTCATGGTCCAAATGTGGGTTGCCGAGACCTAGTGGATATGTCGCAAGTAATATTTGCCTGTAAATAGTTTAACCTCAACTGTAGGTTTTTTGGTCAAGGTAGTTGTTTGAAACTGTTTTTTTAAACGATTTTGTTGCACAGAAGAAATAGGCTCAGAAGTACTGCTGTAGAAAACCTTGTACCAAACAGCCAAATTTAATACATTTTAGGTTAAATATACATGTCTGATCTATTGTTACACTGCATGTGTGACATCACCCAAGCAGGTATGCCGAGGGATTAGTTTAGCAAGGGTTTCAGTTAAACGATACAAACAGTTTTTCTTGTGGTCAAGTGTTAGCTTGTTCTCCCAAAATTTTTGTAGCATCAGGACGTGTGTCAAGTATTGATACCCTACATTTTTGCATTTACTTGCATCAATTGGCNATCAAAACCAAAACCCAATCCAGCTTTCAGAATTGGTAAGGGAAGTCTGCAGGAAAATGTTATGTCAGTATTCACGGTCATGGTTCAATAGTGGGCTGCCGAGACCTAGTCGATATGTCGCAAGTAATATTTGCCTGTAAATAACCTCAACTGTAGGTTTTTTGGGTCAAGGTAGTTGTTTGAAACTGTGTTTTAAACGATTTTGTTGCACTGAAGAAACAGGCTCAAAAGTACTGCTGTAAAAAACCTTATACCAAACAGCCAAATTTAATACATTTTAGTTTGAATATACATGTCTGATCTATTGTTACACTATGCATGTATGACATCACTGTGCCCCGACCCAACATTTCTTGTGGTCAAGTGTTGGATGGTGAGCTTGTTTTCTCAAAATTTTTGTATCATCAGGACGTATGTCAAGTATTGTTACCCTACATTTTTGCATTTACTTGCTTCAATTGGCAATTCTGCAATATTTTTTATTTTTATTTTCAGGCAACCATTGATACTGGAATTATTGATCAAGCTTTTAGTGCAACAGTAACTGGACCTGGTTAGCAGCTGTTGTTTGCTTTGTAACCTAGGATTTAGTGCAGAAAACTTAACGGGTTTGTTAACACAGGCAGCGGAAGTACAAACTTTGACCTTCAAGACCCATTGATGCCTGGTTCTCTCTTTCCCGGAGGTTTTGAAGATTTGTCTTTGGCCTCACAAAACCTTTTGGAGGACTTGTGGAATGTCGAATCTGATGCTGGCATGGAAAAGGTTGCATTTGCAAACTGTTGTGTAGTTGGTTGGAGCATTTAATGTTGAAACCTGCTGTCTTACAGAATCAGCCCCCAAGCAAGACAGGCGGTGATTATGGAACAGCTTTCAGATACTCTGATGAATCATTGGAGGATGGATTGAGCAGCACAGAGCAAGAGGTACAAAATGTGTTCTTGTCAGGTGCCATTTTGGTGGTTTGAAATACCAAACTGGGAACAAGGCATATCAGTTAGCAAAGGGCTTAAGTATATGTAATTATTTGCAGGTGCCTTCATCAACCTCAGTATCTGTGTCAGCACATGTGGGTAAGTTGAACAGTGCCAAAAAGACTGTACTACCATATTTACTCGTTTGTAAGCCGCCCTCGATTGTAAGTCGCATATTGTGTGGTTAAAAAATTAAAGTAAGCCGCCCTCGATTATAAGCCGCCCTCGTTTGCAAGCCGTACAAACGGTATGGTAAAAAACTTTATAAGCCGCGGCCTACAATCGAATAATTACGGTATATGCTTTTCAGCTGAACATTTTCAGTCCAGAGACTGTTTTCATGATAGCATATATTTGTTGACTTAAATCTTGCTGTGATGAATTTGAATACTTGTGATATGTAACAAGCACTGCATATGATTGGTGTTGGGTCTCAACATTGCAGATTAACTTTGTTGTAAACTTTAAATAGTGTTCTAGGAAGTAATTAATACTCAAATTTACTTAACATACCTGCTGACCTGGGTTTAAAATCACAATATTATTTGTGTTTAGTTTGTTATTTTTTGGTAATTTAGATGATAATGTTGAGTCTGATGCTGCTGCCTCAGTAGCCACACAAATGCGAGGTCTTTCCCTTGAACCTGATGTCAGAAAACCAAAGCACCAGCCTGTGGCACCCAGTGCTTCCCCAGCACCGAAGGCTCAAACTAAAAATCTCAACGAGATTGCTAAGGTAACTGTTTGTCCCCTCAACTGTCATACTGGTTTGCTGTTCAAAAACAAACAACCTGTATTTGCTTTTACAGGAGAATCAAACTGCCACAAAACAAGCAATAGGTGAGTTGACAAACCATAATCTTGTAGGAAATAGAAAGCTGTTTGTATAACTTTGAAAATGTAATACATTATGGTCGCCTTTTACATCATTTTAGTTCAAACTGCAACAGTGTTCAAGCGAATGTCACTTGCTCTTCATGATTATTCTGTATCTGGAGATGTTCGCATGTTGTTGGCACTACAACGAAATCTCACAAACATTTGTGATGAAAATGGGGACACGTAAGTTTACATCTTTTTTGTAAAACTTCAAATTTATCACCTTTTCTAAACAATTTTTTTAAAACAAATTTGTTTTTTTTCCAAATTAAATTTAAAATTTCACATAATAAGTTTAATATCCTTCCCTGTACATTCATGCAATAATTGTAAAATTAAAAGGAATGTTGGCCCTCACTAGTGGAAGTATTTTTAAACAAATACCCCCAACCTAGTCTGGATGTTCCTGAAAATGCAGCTTACAACTATGCTATTTTAAAGCCTAAAAAGGCTTAAAATCCAACTTATGTAAATTGCTGACATTGTAATGTAATTTAGTGTACTCCATGTTGCTGTGATACATGATCAACTTGAGGTTTTGACTTCAATACTCGATGTTGTTGAGACTCTGGAAAAGAAAGAGGAAATTCTTAACAAGCAAAATCAGCAAAAGCAAACTGCGCTCCATATTGCAGCAATGACTGACAACTTGGAAGCTGTAATTGTAAGTTACTCGGTTGAAAAAGCCTTTTGTCACACCCCTTAAATATGTATATGATATAGGAACTGATCAAGTTTGGGGCAAATCCATTGATTGTTGACAACAACGGCAATCATGTTCTCCATGTTGCCAGTCGCCATGGCAATGCAGATATAATTGCATGTGTGCTCCGAAGCAAACAAGTTCGAACCAGTGGACAGGCTGATACAGGAAACCATAATGGTAAGCTTTTTTTACTATTACAAAGCATAGTGAATGTGATTATTTTAACCTTCTGCATTTAGGACTTGGATGCTTTCACCTTGCTACAAAGGCAAAGACAAATGCTAGAAAGTGTCTGAATCTTCTCCACAAATATCAGTTTGATGTAAATCGACCTGACCCCAAAAGTGGCAGGACTTCCCTGCATGTTGCAGTGGAAGAAAACAATCTGGTTGTGGCTGGTTGCCTTGTCACTGAGGTATACGCTTTTATTAGGCATAACTAAAGACTTGTACATTTTAAAACTTACAGTCTTAGTAAATGTCATTTTCTTGAAGTTGGTTTGCTCCAGTTGTGGTTGGCCCTGTTCACGCAAAAAATAGTCTGGTCCTTCTACAAAACATTTCAGTTCATAGAAAAAAAATAGGTAGTTTGGCAACATACTCTAAACTTTTAAGAATCGTTCTTTTACAGAAATACTTATTTTTTACTTGAGTTTGTAACTATTTTTTTGCCTTTTAGTGTGATGCCGATATTGATGCAGCCACATATGACGGATACACTGCATTGCACTTGGCTTCATCACTTAACTGCTATGAAATCGCCACTCTATTGCTTGCATGTGGTGCTAACCCTGAAAGCAGTACACTTCCACCGGACAATCAAACAACTGGTGAAAAACCGATCGACCTGGCTACCAATGACAAGGTAAAACCTCTAACTGTAATTTTTTGAACAATTAAGTAGTCAAGTGTATAATATAATAACATATTCAATATTGTGTGTTCAGATGAAAACATTGTTGAATGGGAACATTGTCCAGAACAATAGTCTGGAATATGAAACTGTCCTTGAAGAAGATGGTAAGAAAATTTTTTTTATGTAAAAGAATATTCTTTTGCACATTGTGCTTAGCTTGTGTAATTCTAGTCATCCAGCCTGCCATCAATACCTACGTGTTGTATTGACTTCATGAATATGATTCCTCTTTATTCCGGTCGTACATACATCTCATGCAATATAAGTTTTTACAAATGTCTTTGAATTGTTTTTTAAACATTAATTTTCGTTTAAGACTTTACTGCCTTGATGTGTGATTCGACATTTATACAAAGCAGGCACTTGTCTAGCACAGTCAGAATCTTTTTCGAGTGCTAAAGAGTTGGTCATAGTTGCATGTTGGTATTTGTGATCTTTTTCAGATCTCGGCTCCCTAGACTCAGTGCTTCGCCTGAGACTTTGCAAGTTACTGAATGAGCAGCAGGCTGGGTCAGATTGGGTTGCGCTGGCCGATCGACTTGCACTGAAACACCTGATATCTACTTTAAAAGATTTCAACAATCCATCTGACCATTTAATTGACTACTACATGGTAGGCATCAACGTGGTAGTGTTTTACCATTTTCATCACTCCGTGTCTTTTAATTACTTGTTTTTGTCAAGAAGTACACCAACTATTTTTAATTTATTTTGGAAATAAACATTGAATATTGAGGTGTAACTGTTTTGGTCTTAATGTTTAGGTTGAGCATGGCACAGTTGTTGGGTTGAGATCAGCGCTCATGCACATTGGACGACACGATGCTGTACAACTTCTGAACAGGGCTGTTCTTGGTGGAAGCTATTGTGAACTTGACAACAAAGTAATTATGGATCCCTTTTTATGAAAGTGACAAATGTTGTTTTTCTTTGTTTTTTCTCTTTTTTGTTCCCAATGCTTGGTAATGAAAAAGCTGTTCCAATTTCTTAAAATTTGCACACATGATAGTCTGATAGATAAGTAATGAAGTTGTGCCTGGTAACTTTTAACCCAAGTAGTCACGGAAAACATAAATATTTTAAAACAGCAACATTTAATAAAATCACCTGGCAGTTTTGTATTTTGAATGTTGACACAATGCA
Organism: Phallusia fumigata; assembly: GCA_008931825.1. NCBI lineage: Eukaryota > Metazoa > Chordata > Ascidiacea > Phlebobranchia > Ascidiidae > Phallusia > Phallusia fumigata. The sequence goes on from QXVZ01002394.1 coordinate 25,642, forward strand.
AGTTATTAGAAATACTTGTGACTTTAGGTTGGATCCACCCACTTTTCACCTTTGTCACACAAATATTCATTTTTTGTTTACGTTTGCCCTTTAGTTCAGACATTATCTCCAAATGTATTACAATGATAAACATAGATGTGTAGGGTGTTTCATATGGGTTGTTTAAGCCTGATCAGTCAAGTATTTACCCTTACAGCCAAATATTTGTTTGATTTGTAATCTGAGTTTTCGGAGCTAAATTTTTATCTTGTTTTTTGTTTGCAGTTTTCCTTGGAGCAGGTTGACAGCGCTATTGGAAGTCTGCCCGAAGATTTTGACTTGCAATGCGCCTAGTCACATGAAAGTGTGTTTTCACGGCTTTGGAGAGTTATAGGTCTATATATTCCAACCATCAGATACAGGACGCTTAGAATTCCGTATTTTACTGTTGTGATCTGTGTTTGTGCGAACCAGTTTTATACTTCATTGATTTGCCTTATTATGCTTTTAATTGTGTTGGTTGTTGCATTTTCTGTACTGTATTTTGGGTGCCAGTCTCGTATCGCTACCACAAAAGCTTTGACTTGAATTTATACAGAAACACGTGACAAACAAATCACTCCATGATAATGTTTCAATTTCGATGGCTATTTTACGAGCGTTTTGTATATATTGTATGTACACAATAAACTTGTAGATTGCAGATTCGACTGTGGCATCATTGAAACTCGCGATCAAAGACGAATTCACCAAGACCTTCATTGCTTTTGGTGATTCTGGCAACGGATTTTTTGTGATCCGATAGAACTTTCATGGATTTTGTCAACTCTGGTATCAGCTCTGTGCTGAGAAACTCGACCAACTACAGAAATTTGGTTTATTGTTAGTAATAAATGATTTAATACCATGGTTCATTTTGTTGAGATACTCGTGTAAATTAAACCTCGCTGCTTAATTCATCCCAAAGTACCTCGTAATCTTCAAACTTTTCGGCAGCATTCACCAACTCCGTTAGAAGAGCAACAACCCTTTTTTCATACTTGAAGGCAATAGTGAACGCGTGTTTAAGATTGCGCGGAACTTCTCTTTCTTGGGTCTATAGGGTTGGTTAAAAAGACAAAACATTGAACAAAATCATAGCGACAGAATAGTAATAGTGTGAAATAACACTCGAATGCTTACGTTGAGCGGACTTTGCAATCCATTATTGGGCCTGTCGAACAAAAAGCAACTGTAGTTTGGAGGATTGCTACCATCAAGAGCAGCAGTAGTCACCTAAAAAGTGGAAATTGCCTTTTTTACATTATGAATTGCTTCGTGTTTATAACTAGTTTGCAAATGGATGGATACGGAGTTGATAAATTCTACGTACGTGTTTGGCCATGATGTAACCAACTACTTTATCCATCATCGCCGACGTTTTATCGACGTATGACCTGAAGAAACGACCAACGTTTGGAAAATATGCATTTGATCGAAAGTAAAGATGGCTCTGAAAAATAGTGTTGGTGTTGTTGGCGAACATATCAACCATTTGCAAAAAGCGAAAAGATTTATAAAGAACATTGTTTAAACATTGTTACGCACAAATTTTAGCATCTAGTTGGTTTCTTACCAATGCCAGATATTGGTATTGATGGGTTAGAAGACGCGGAACCAATGTTGATGCCATGTTGAAGATCGGAAGCTTGCTTTGATGCTAAAAACAAAGAATTATATCACAAAACTTTAAACAACACATTCTTAAACTTACAAATCAAACACGAAATGCATTAAGTTGTAGGCCTACCGTTTTAAAAACTGGCATATCTGATTTACCGCAAACAATATGCGGTTTGCCTAATGCTACGCCGGAAATTGTAAAAAAAATTCAAATCGACATAAACCCTTGCTTCTCAAGTCCAACGTGTACATTGTATTTCCCTGTCATGTGCCTACCACTAAATGACCCGGACCAAATGACCACGTATGTCTTATTTCCAGGATAGANGTCTATAGGGTTGGTTAAAAAGACAAAACATCGAACAAAATCATAGCGACAGAATAGTAATAGTGTGCAATACCACTCTAATGCTTACGTTTAGCGGACTTTGCAATCCATTATTGGGCCTGTCGAACAAAAAGCAACTGTAGTTTGGAGGATTGCTACCATCAAGAGCAGCAGTAGTCACCTAAACAGTGGAAATTGTCTTTTTTACATTATGAATTGCTTAGTGTTTTTAACTAGTTTGCCAATGGATGAATACGGAGTTGATCTATTCTACGTACGTGTTTGGCCATGATGTAACCAACTACTTTATCCATCATCGCCGACGTTTTATCGACGTATGACCTGAAGAAACGACCAACGTTTGGAAAATATGCATTTGATCGAAAGTAAAGATGGCTCTGAAAAATAGTGTTGGTGTTGTTGGCGAACATATCAAGCATTTGCAAAAAGCGAAAGGATTTATAAAGAACATTGTTCAAACATTGTTACGCACAAATTTTAGCATCTAGTTAGTTTCTTACCAATGCCAGATATTGGTATTGATGGGTTAAAAGACGCGGAACCAACGTTGATGCCATGTTGAAGATCGGAAGCTTGCTTTGATGCTAAAAACAAAGAATTATATCACAAAACTTTAAACACCACATTCTTAAACTTACAAATCAAACACGAAATGCATTAAGTTGTAGGCCTACCGTTTTAAATACTGGCACATCTAATTTACCGCAAACAATATTCGGTTTGCTTAATGCTATGCCGCAATTTGTAAAAAAATCAAATCGACACAAACCCTTGCTTCTCAAGTCCAACATGTATTTCCCTGTCATATGTAGCCTACCACAAAATGACCCGGACCGAATGACCACAGATATCTTGTTTCCAGGATAGAAGTCGGAGAGAAAATTATANGGCCAAGTACTTCCGCGCAAAATCTGACGAGGAAATGCAACATGCAGAAAAGTTCATCGACTATCAAAATCAACGAGGTGGAACATATCAAATTAGCAGCGTTCAGGTAAGGTTAGCTTCAACATAAAACTGCACGTAATGTCTCAGTTGGTCCATTTTCCACTTTGCATTTTTAGAAAAAATCTGATGGAAGATGTTCTGCAATATCCAGTCTTAAACAAGGATTCCAATGCGCCGTGGAGTTGGAAATGGACGTTACGCGCGCTCTCAATTCACTGCTTTCGTGTGTATACAGTTTTGTATTGGCCAGTTGTGCTCAACAGTTTTCAACAACAAAACCAGCATATCATTCGCAAGACGAAGTGAACCTACGTGAAGCTGCGCTAATTTTCCATCCTTTCGTATGAAAGCTTTGTTGTTAACAACATCAAATAAACAACATGTTTTTGTACCAACACAATGACTGAAAAATTCCAACGTTTAAATAATCATTTTACTTGGTTTTGGATTTGACTTTTAATTGTGCAAGTGCTTTTAACCGTTTTCAGTAAAATATTTTCTTGTGTTTGCAGTGATGTTTCTGACGTAAAGGTCGAATACGGAAATTGTGACATCGATGACGACAACAAGGACCTTTTACTCTCGCAGGTATTTCTAAGGCTAATGCGTGTTTGCCCTGTGTATTACCTTTTAAAATTGTGTTGACAAACTTGATTTGCAGTCGATTTTAGTCACTGCTAACAACGTGACAAAGGCATTTCACAACCATCCTTGTGAAAACTTACAACCACCAGAAGACAAATTGCAAAAAGTCGAATATGTTGAGGTGGGTTTTGAGGTAACTGAGTTAAGTCATACGTTGGTTAAATTTGCCTGTACAACTACAGTTGAGTGAAATGATTGCTCACGATTTCTTGGGACACCAACTTGAAGATACGAAGGAGCTGGCGAATTACGTGGGAACACTCAGCAAGTTTGGAAGCGATAGTGCGCTTGGTAGTTACCTTGTGGACAAGCACCTCGAACTGTAAATTCACATCAGCTTTTCTTCCACAAACATGATTTTATTTCAACGCAATTCCATTCTGTAATTTTTAATATTCTTAAAGTACAGCATCATTTGCATTGACGTGTACAAAATTGTAGTGTGGTTGATTGGTTAATAATCTGTTTAAAGCATTGAAATGTCATGTAAAGCGTGTGCGTTTACAATAAATCGCTATAATCGTTGAACTGTGAAACATGCTGTATTAGAAAGGTTTCCATGTCGTCACTCTCATGCGTCAATTGCCCACGGAGCAACAACTCTGTATGGGAATGGCTGTAAAACAACAAATATGTTGGTTTAGGAATAGGAAAATTTATGTAGCAGTCCGTCAATGTATAGACTTAATTGACAGGAATTGTAAATTTGTGCGCTGCAGGGTGAAGCGTCATTATTTGTTTTTCGCACCGCAAACGCCAAAAGAACAGACACAGCGTCGTCAGCAAAATGACATCAACTTTACATGATGTAGCAACAAATCGACATTTACATTGGGCAACAAAAGCAGTTAACTTGCAACAAGCTTAAATACAAATAAAGCATGTGCGCATTTAAATGTATTGGAACGTTTTTATAACCTAGTGCTTGTAGATAACACAGATTACAAAGCCTTTAAATGCAGATAATGTATGTGCTCACAATTATCCCGGTTGAGAAATAACCTCTGATTGCACGCGATTGCGCAATATAAGTGAAGCTCGAGACTTTGCCCTTTGGATTTATGGGGAACGTCACGCCACCAGTTGAACTCGTTTGAACCCGTGCTGGTTGTTTATGGATGCAGCAGACGATTACTTGACAGGTTTAACCAGTGAATCAAACCGCTTTGTATCAGTTTTAATTTTGTTTGAAACGATAAGTTTTAAGCACAATGGTTTTGTGTTTAGTTCCGCAGTTAAACGAAAATATCCGCACTCAACCAGTTTTAGGCTGGCTTGCGCACTAAAGACCTCAAAGGCTATAAGTTTCATTTGGCTTCGCAGATTTTAAAAAGAAACAACTTACTCACAGACGTAATAAAATACTTTGCCTTAGGATTTTGTGCTGGAAAGTTTTGTTCGTTGATATTTATCAATTTATTGGCGGTTTGGGTTTAAGAAAATTAAATTTCATCATTTTCAACCACGTTTCAAATTAGTTTCCCGCCTATTTAAAATATCCTCGGTGGTATGGGGGGGCCAAGCGGTATATCCTAAGAGTTCCCCGAATCGAAATAATGGATGGAAAGTTGATATGCAAGCGAGCACCAGGTTCAACATATGCGCTTTTACGGTGTTTTCAAATGCTGACGAAATAATATTCGCATAGGCAGCAATAAACTGAACACAAAGTAAAACAATTATATCAAAAATACACATTATTATAATCGTAATCTGGGCTGCTGCTGACTGCTTAAAATTTTGAAACGCGTTAAGCAGATATTTACCTGATTCTGCCTGCTAAATCTATTCCATACTAGTACGATTTACGATTTTCTATTTTCAAACCTGCATTGGTGATTCCACTGGTGGATCTCTTTCGACACGACTTGATAGTATTACCTCTGAAACAAAACTGATTGGTCTACGCTGTTGTCGCTTGCTTCTATGCCCCACAAAGGGGGTTCGAACGCAAATGCAGTTAAAGGTTTTTAACAATTTTTTTGTTCTTGGAAACAAAAATGAGACCTTTTCTCCTTTTGTTTGGAAACAAGTCAAGGTGGATTGGAAGGGAAGCTGTTCTCCGCGCCTGAAGAGACTGGGATGGATTCTCTTTGAACGGACACTTGTCACAGAGAAGTGATTTTGCTGGCTCCTCGACTGTCTCAGAACTACTTTCAGTCACATCTTTCTTGGTAGGATCAATTCCCAAACCATTATCCACTTTTTTCTTAACATCTAGCAAGTTGAGGGCTGAGAGTAAGGTCGCCTTTTCGCTGACTGCTGGTATAGCTGTTCCAACCTAATACCGAACCGGTGTAAGCGCTAATTGATTTGTATACCTTACTAATATCATCGCTACCTGTTCCTGGGGCATTATTGCATTGTTGCTAAACTTTCTCCTCGCCGGCCCTTTCATGTGTGGGGCGCCATGACCCGGCTTTTGAAAACGATCGGAAAATTCACGAATGTGCTGTGACGCATTAAAAAGCTGGTCACAAAAAACATGCGAAATATTTGTCTAGCTTACTTTTATATCTTGCTGGATTAAACGTTGTTTTTCCTCCATACGTTTTTTGTAACGTTCTCCAGCCATTCGCTGAAGGTCTTGATAATATTTTTCAGCGTCTCTCGGCCGATCGATGTTGAATTTCTGTGGAAATATAATGTTATAGCGTAGTCAAGGATATATTCCCTGTCGGATGTTTGTAAGACATTAATATTTTTGCATATATTTCCATAATATATGCTCTTTCTCTAAATGAATTTCTCAATATAACTTTGCATGTATTCCCAATAAACTACAGCATGTCAAGCCAAAATACTGTTACACACTCAAAAACACTTTTAGGCACTTTTGTATCAGTAACAATGCTGAAAGGAAACATAATTATTGACCAAACAAACCACGTGTGTGTCTACCTGAGCTGTGACGTCAGACATGATACGCTTTTGTGGAACAATGATCCCGGTCACTGGATCTCTCTTTGGTCTGCCAACTTTGCCCTTGCTAAACCAGGAGGGCACATCGCCGGGCTAAAAATATAAATAGAAAGCCAAACTTTACCCATGCATCGCACAATACTCTTATATAATCTGCAGTTGTTGGAAAACGAGTAAATAAACGCCTTGCGGGAATGCATACATGTTGCTTGGTGTTATGTTACCGGCAGTCGCATGTATCCTTTTTCTTCATCTCTGATTTGCCTTTGCTGT
>QXVZ01002406.1:0-20950 GCA_008931825.1 Phallusia fumigata
CAGAAGACACATGGACAAGGTTTATGTGAGTAAGGGATGTAAACAAGCCATGGCCTGCAAAAACAACCAAATGCAGGTAAGAAAAAAAGTCAACCCTATTGCCACAAACGTTTTTTCTTACACTTGTCTCCATTTTTCATGTAGAACGACAGACCATCAGGTAAATCAACCCAATGTAATGGAGATCAAGATAACTCGTTTTGCACTTGTTGCTGTGAAGAGGATTTGTGCAATGCCGGACTTAACGCATGCTCATTCGTAGTATCTGTCCCTACCTCACCACAAGGTTTGTGCCAATTTCTTTTGTTGTTTGTGTTTTTGTCCTAGGTTAGCGGGACAAGGCTTGAATGCGTCATGCTCAAAATGAGACCAGCATTAAGCTATACCTGATTCATGTAGTTTCAGTGGATTTTTTGTTCTTTTTTTTGTTCATTTTTTTGAGTTAGTGACTGCAATTTGGGTCAACCCGTCAGGTTACACTGGGTGAGAGCGATGCCGCTGAACGTTCTTGCTAAGGGAAACACAAGCGACTGAAACAGGATCAGAACCCGCAACTTTGCGTACACAAAGCATTTCTTAACAACATATTCTGACGTAGCACTGTAATTGTTTCCAATCGGCCCGATTCTAGTGACATTTGCCGAGCGCACTTAGCAGCACTGCAAATCCCAAGTAAAAAATATTCGACGCTTTTCAGTCGGGCATGACAACTGCCCGGCACCGCCAACCAGATTCCCCCACGGAAACATCAACTGCGAGAATGGAGTTTGCAGATACCAATGCACTTCCCCAACATACGAACTGTGGCCGGCAGGCAGAGATCAGAATGTGTGCGGAGCTGACGGCAACTGGCAATTCGAAACACCATGCTGTGCACGTAAGTTTTCTTGCAAGTCAACAATAACAGTTGGCAACAAACAAAGGTATCAGGCTCAGTAATAAACGGATAGGTGATCGCTTGGTCTATACATAAGTTTTTTATCACTAAAGCGGCGTTATGAAACTGGGGATGTTAGAGCAACAAGGCCTAAAAATATTAAATTTTAAGTCATATCGGCAACTGCCCACCGCCGGATTGATTTATTAGTTTAACAATTCAAACTGCAGTGCTCACCATATAGCAAAGGCTATTGCGTAAAACATGATAAAGGTGCCTGGAGGTGGAAGGATTGACGAGTCTGACAGTTCTGGCTTTAAACGCTTGTTAACCAAAATAACATAAAGTTTTTTTGTACTTTTAGGACCTTGTCCACCATACGCTCTCTACGATGGGGTTAGTCTTTATCACTTTAAATCCAGCAGCTTTGGAATCCTTTTTAGTGCTTTAGTGGATTTGATGAAGTAAGTTATTTTGGCCACAAACGCGGTTAATGTATTTTAGCTTTTAGATTTACTTTAGCTCAGAACTATTAACTTCACAAACAAATGTCACTGATCGTGCTGGACTGGTGTGGGGTATTACAAGAAGTAAAAGTAAGAAATGCAAAATGAGGGCATTTAGGCCATTTTAATGTTCTTCGAGAACATGGCACTTTAACATGTCCTCCAAAAAGAGGGCATATGGGAGGCCTAGTTCATGCCAACTCCATTAATTACAGAAATCGTTAACTATAACCTAGTTTTAAACGGTAACTCATTTTCATTCATAAAAATTAAAGTGTTGAAGTCCGGCCCAATACCTTGCTCAACAAAATTCAGTTAATAGAAACCAATTTGCGCGTTTATAGAGGTATTGACATAAGCCGAGAATCGACACTCTCTGCAGCTTTTTCGTATGGAAGTGAACCCCATGCGGATTCAGTCACCAATTTCAACGACTACGGCGAAAACGCCACTATGTATACTCAACTTCTTGGAGAAAGACTGCAGGCTTCCGAAGAAGGTAACAAAGCTATAGAAATTTTTCTCGAAGTTAGGGTCGTAGCATATTTTCCAAACAAAAAATGCCATACTCATTGGCAAAGCATTTCACTGTGAATGAAGCTTTCATGAAGGATAACCATAACGGCACGCTNGATTCAGTCACCAATTTCAACGACTACGGCGAAAACGCCACTATGTATACTCAACTTCTTGGAGAAAGACTGCAGGCTTCCGAAGAAGGTAACAAAGCTATAGAAATTTTTCTCGAAGTTAGGGTCGTAGCATATTTTCCAAACAAAAAATGCCATACTCATTGGCAAAGCATTTCACTGTGAATGAAGCTTTCATGAAGGATAACCATAACGGCACGCTTACATATAAATCACAGTACACTAGGCATGCAAGAGGCGTTATACCCAATTACATTTTTTCATTCAGCAAGGCAAGGGCTAGAAAAAGATGTCAATTGTACAGAGTGGGATAATAAGAAAAAAAATTCATTGTATATAACTGTTCTAACGGCGTTTTGGTGCTCTTTGGTTCAAAAGGGCACTATGTTTACACACAAGAGAATTCTATGAGTTGTCAGCTGTCTATAGAAGTATAAAGCAAACAGAGTACTTCTTACTCACAGCTGTTACTACGCACTGACTGTTTTGCGTGTATCTTAATGTTGAATGGGTTTGGTTCTCAAATAGAAGTTAAAGCAAAACAACACGCAACTTCCCCACGAATGCTGTTTGACTAATTGGCAGTTTGTTCGCAGGTCCAATCAACACAGGTGCTGCAATTCAGTACGCAGTGGACAACTTGTTCAAAACTGAACTGGGCATGAGAGACGACCGAGTACCAAAGTTAATTTCCATCGTCACTGACAGCAATTCAGATGATGACGTTAAGACAGCGGCTGAAAACGCCAGAAACCTGGGATACTTTGTAAGTTTGTTTCTGCAAAGTTTTGTTGTTTAATGACTCCGGCTTGAATCTGAGTCGATAAATGGCTACGACTTGCGTCTGTTTCGCAAATTTTGCCACAAAGGAAACCAACGATCAAAAACAAGCGAAATGATGTCATCCCTGTAAAGCTTACTACCAGGCAACATGTTGGATAGAATCTTACACCATGTCGCTACGTACACTTAACTAGGGCATGAGCTACTGAGTAAGCTCCGCAAATAATGAACCTGTACCTTAGATAATTGTTGCATTTTATAAAGGTGTACGTGTACGCATTGGAAAGAGATGGAGTCGTGCTCGACGATCAGCAACTGCTTGACATCACTGGCGACCCAAACCACATCTTCAAATTCAGCACCGACTTGGAAGCACTTTCGCCGAACTGGATGCAGGACATGATTGACCATTTCTGTGCAGATCCATGTGTCCATGTTCTTCACGATGACAACCTCTTCTAGATATTTACCCAACAAAGCCATCTATACTCCTACCAGTGTATTGGGACCTTAATGTTAAATGTATCAATAAACTGAGCTATGCTTCTCGACTGATTGTGAATTTTTTTCCTTTGCCAGTTGAAATAATTTGAGTATGTGTCAATATAATACTCTGCAAAACAAAATGGAGGAGCTTCGAAGTCTATAGCCACTTAGACACGCAGTAAACGAAACACGACAAAATCAGTTTGACCTAACCAAGAAAAGTGACTCACAAGGGTCAATAGCAGTGAATCGCAACCTGAAACGCACGCATATTTAGGAGGAGGTCGTTCATTTTGACAGTGATTTCTACAAAAAAACTTCTTTCATTGTGCCTTTCACTAAAAAGCAACTATAACGTAAACGCTAAACGGGTGAACGTGCTTTAGTTCATAGTGACATATAAACATGAATTACACAAAGTAGCTGTTTACACACCTTGTAAAGGTTTGCACTCCTACGACGTGGTGACTGTTACAATGATAGTACATTGTAAATGTAGGCACATCTTTAAGGGATCATAAATTTTATTTTTACTGTTTCATGACGAAAGTTCGATAAGGTTCATAGAAAATTTTCATTTTTCAATGCCCGCTTTTGGTCAAAAGCAAAGCTGACAAACCAGCCAGACAGAGAGGATTTTTTAAATTTTGAAATAATATCCAAGCACTATTTCCACCTTCGGCTCGAAGGACGATAGTTGTAAATGTCTGAAACGGTTTACGAGTATCATAATTCGGCGCCGTTTTTGTTGTCTACATAAACATAAACAACTTCGGCACAATTTGCACACGTTTTTGACGACGTGGTCGCAACAGTTACACGTCAAGACCCTTGACCTTACAACACTGACATAAGTGATTGACAATAAATATTTACTGCGCTATATTATATAACAACAAGCCCAGTTGCTTCAGCTTTAGTTGTGAAGTCGGTTACAGTAACAAGCAAAACGATGAAGTGCTTTGTTGTTGGATTGCTTGCTGTCGCTGTTTTAGCATATGCTGGTAATAATCAGGCATCAGCACTAAAATGTGTCACTTGTCATCGGGCTTCAAGTTTTGAAGAATGCGATCAAAACGACGAACAACAATGTCATGGTTACGAGGTAAGTTAAAAAACAAATTAACAGATGAAATAAAATCTTAAAAGCTTGTTGGCGTCCAAAATGTAAAATAACGAGACATCCTATTATACGTAGGATTTGTGTTTGTGCTTCAAACTTCGTCTAATCAACCAGCAAGACAGCAAGATTGTACTTTTTTGCAGGACGCATGTGAAACAGTGGTAAGAAGATATATGGACAAGGTTTATGTGAGCAAGGGATGCAAAGAAGCCATGGCCTGCAAAAACAACCAAATGCAGGTAAGAAAATAAGCCAACCTTATTGCTGCAAACGTTTTTTCTAAAACTTGTTACTGTTCTTGCCGTAGAACAATCGACCTTCAGGGAAATCAACCCAATGCAATGGAGATCAAGTGAACTCGTTTTGTACTTGTTGCTGTGAGGGCGATTCGTGCAATGCCGGATCAGACACATGCACTCCCAACGTAACTTTCCCTATCACACCACAAGGTTTGTGCTAATTTTTATTTTTATCCTCATCGGGCGGAACAACGCCTAAATGCGTTATGGGTTAGAGAAATGCCGCTTAAATTTCTTTTTGAGGTAACACAAGCGACCGAGACAAGATTTGAACTCGCAACCTTCCGCATATCTTAACAACACATTCTGATGTAGTTTCCAATCGGCCTGATTCTAGTGACATTTGTCGTGCGCGGTCATAGTAGCACGACAAAATCCAAGTAACAAATATTTGGCGCTTTTCAGTCGGACATGACAACTGCCCGGTACCGCCAACCAGCTTTCCTCACGGAAACATCAACTGCGAGAATGGAGTTTGCAGATACCAATGCACTTCCCCAACATACGAACTGTGGCCGGTAGGCAGAGATCAGAATGTGTGTGGAGCTGACGGCAACTGGCAATTCGACACACCGTGCTGTGCACGTAAGTTTTCTCGCAAGTCAACAATAACAGTTGGCAACAAACAAAGGTATCAGGCTCAGTAATAAACGGATAGGGGAACTCTCGGCCTACAAATAGGTTGTTTATCATTAAAGCAAGAGTTATCGCACTGGGGATAAAAAGGCAACAAGGCCAAAAAATATCACCAGTTCAAACTTCACTGCGTATCATATAGCATGATAAAAAATATTGCATAAGATATGCTAAAGTTGAGCGGAGGTTTAAGAATCGGCGGGTCTGACAGTTCTGGTTTTAAACGCTTGTAAACCAAAATAACAAAAGTTTTTTTTTGCATTTTTAGGACCTTGTCCACCATACGCTCTCTACGATGGGGTTACTCTTTATCACTTTAAATCCAGCAGCTTTGGAAACATTTTTAATATTTTATTGGAACTGATGAAGTAAGTTCTAATGTAATTTAACTTGTTGTCAGTAAGTTAATAAAATTTGCTTACGTTTGGTGTTAGACTAACTCCATTAATTGCAGAGATCGTGTTAACTGTCAACTAGTTTTGGGGGTAAACTCACTTTCGTTTCGTTAGATTGTTAAAAAATGCTTTTTTATCAACATTCCGCTAAAAATGGCGAAAATACTTTGCGCGTTTGTAGAGGTATCCATTTAGGGAAGGAATCGTCAATCGCTGCAGCATTTTCGTATGGAAGTGAACCCCATGCGAATTCAGTCANTTACTGTTTTAAGCTGAAAGTTCAATATGGTTCGTAAAAAAGTTTTATTTTTTAAAGCCTGCTTTTGGTCAAAACCAAAGCTGACAAGCCAGCCAGCCAGAGAGGACTTTTTTTAGATTTTGAAATAATATCCACGCACTTTCCACCTTTGCCTCGAAGGACGATAGTCGTAAATGTCCTAAACAGTTTACGAGTGTCATAATTCGGCGTCGTTTTTGTTGTCTACATAAACATAAACAACTACGACACTATTTACACGCGTTTTTGACGACGTGGCAGTTATGAGTTACGTCAAAACCCTTGACCGCACAACACTGACATAAACACTTGACAATAAATATTTACTGCGCTATATTATATAACAACATGTTCCTAGTTGCTTCAACTTTAGTTGTGAAGTCGGTTGCAACAATAAACAAAACGATGAAGTGCTTTGTTGTTGGATTGCTTGCTGTCACTGTTTTAGCATATGCTGGTAATAATCAGGTATCAGCACTAAAATGTATCACTTGTCATCGGGCCTCAAGTTTTGAAGAATGCGATGAAAACGGCGAACAACAATGTCAAGGTTACCAGGTAAATTCGTTGACAAATCAATTGAAATCTTACGATTATGTTGAGGCATTAAAGTATATTTGAATTCAGTTTTTGCCTATGCCCCCAGATATTCTCGTATTAGGTGAATTGTGATTGTACTTCGATTTATGTATGTGTATTTGAAATACAAGGGTGGAGAAAGTACATTGCAAAGTGAGTACAGATGATGCTATTCAATTCTTTTTGTTGCACTTAAAACAGTCTAACCTGTTTTGCACTTGCATTCTGCAGAGCGCATGTGAAACAGTGGTAATAAGATACATGGACAAGGTTTTTGTGAGCAAGGGATGTAAGGAAGCCGTGACATGCAAAAACAACCAAATGCAGGTAAGAAATAAGTCAACCTTACTCCTGCCAACTGCTTTTCTCACGCCATTATTGTTGCAGAACAACAGGCCTTCAGGAAAATCAACCCAATGTAATGGAGATCAAGTGAACTCGTTTTGTACTTGTTGCTGTGAGGGCGATTTGTGCAATGCGGGTCTAACACATGCTCTCCCAAAGTAACTGTCCCTACGTCACCACAAGGTTTTGTTTGGCCTTTTATCCATACCATCATTGATGTTTTAACATACTCCGACGAGTTTATTGTCAAATGGTTCGCAAACCCCTAAAAAGGCGTTGTACATGTGGCAGTATTGTAGAGTCCCAACTAATAAATATTCGACACTTTTTAGTTGGACATGACAACTGTCCAGCACCGCCAACCAGATTTCCACACGGAAACATCAACTGCGAGAATGGAGTTTGCAGATACCAATGCACTTCCCCAACATACGAACTGTGGCCGGCAGGCAGAGACCAGAATGTGTGGAGCTGACGGCAACTGGCAATATGACACACCATGTTGTGCACGTAAGTAAACAATGCTTTTGTATATTTAAAATGAAAATTTATCGAAAACCATTTCTGTTACAGGACCTTGTCCACCGTACACGCTGTACGATTCAGTGGGATTGTATAATTTCAGGCCACGCAGCCTTGAAAACGTTTTTCGAACCTTAACTGAAATCATGAGGTAAGTGTGTCGCGAATTCCACGTAAAAAGACATTACTATGATTGAAATAGTAAAGCCATTAGGTGTGCTTAAAACGCAGTGAATGCTTTGTTTGAGAAAATTTTATCGCGTTTTTTTAATTTAATAATTTTAATTTTAATCAGGAATAGAGGTACATGAATCAAACCAGGATTTAGAAGCAAGAAGTTGTTGCACTGGCATATAGAATTCTGCAATTTCTGATTTTTAATGTCTCAAAGCTAAAACTAAACGTCCAGAAATCAGTTTGATTATAAAATTATGTTGTGAAATACGCGAAGGGGTGTACATGTCGGTCCCGAATCTACGGCTTTGGCGGGATTTTCTTTCGGCAGTGAACCCTACGCGTCCTCGGTGATCAACTTTCGAGATCATGGATACAACGCAAGTTTGTACGGCACAATGTTTGGAGAAAAATTGAAAGTTTCCCAAGAAGGTAAAGAAATGTATTTTGTAGATCACGTTGTTTTTTGTCCAGAAAAATTCCCGTGATTTTATTTTTCTTTCGGCGAAATCCTATCTTCCGTTTTTCATGTAAATGCTATAGAGCAATGGTCAGCAAACTGTGGGCCGCCTAGTACTTTTTAGTGGGCGGCGGAAACCTTACTCATGTGGGCCGCGTGGTGTATGGGAGCTGGATCCTGACGCGATGGCGGGGCCAAAACGCGGAGTCGTACTCCATTGCACCACATGTAGACGGTGATTACTTGACATGACAAATAATTATGTGGGGATGCATTGTGATAAAACAAACAACAGTATATTTGTTATGTAACAAATGATTTGTGATGGAACAGGCAAGGTCTGAAACACATGAATAACAAAGTATAAAGTGTACTCAACATAAATTTAATTGGCGAATTTAAACAATTAAAAATGTGGTTTTATACACAAAAAAGATTTGATTAATTTTAAAAGACATTTTCAATGCAATTTTACAAAACAAACTTGTCTCAGTTATCTCGTATACGGAACGTTTTACGCTGTTTGGGTCTCTAGTTAAGATTAAATGGAGACTTTGGGCCTTTGTAAAAAAGTTTTCCGACCACTGCTATAGAGGCATGTTTCATAAAAACTTACGTTTTCGGGGGTCGTTTAAAGTATTCAACATTGTTAATTTTTTATTTTTCCAGGTTTATATTGCAAATGCAGTTTCTCAGCGTTTTTAGAAGCAATTATTCTGCATAAAATTATGTGATTAATGAGTCCTTAATTTCTGCTTGTTAACTTTATTAAACGCTACTTTTTATTTAAACAGTCACGTACTATAAGTCTTTTGCAATAATGCATTCCTTGAATGCATTAATATTTGATTTCTCGGGATTTTCCCGGATTCCCAGGAAAAACCTGATCTTTTTCCAAATTTCCGGGATTAAGAAAAGTGTCTCAAATAACAATCCTTAATGGAGAACAACAACGTCATATTTATCGGCTAAGTGACCAAGGTATACCCAACGCCATTATATTGACTTGAGGAACATTACAAAAAACGCGTAGCTGGTATATCTCAAGAGTTATGATACCATCAGAAACAAACCGAAGTCAAAACCGGTTGTGTTCTTTGCCAGGTTCACCTGTTAACACGGGAGCTGCGATTCAATACGCAGTAGACAACATGTTTAAGCTTGAACTCGGTATGCGGGACGCACGGGTGCCAAAATCTATTTCAATCTTCACTGACAGCAACTCGGACGATGACGTGAAAACTCCGGCGGAGAACGCAAGAAGCCTCGGATACATCGTAAGATTTTTATGTGAAATTTGCAGTAATCCAAATACCTTCCTTGTGTAAAAAATTTCGACAAACAGTGCAAAAGCAGGGCAACAAAACTGCTTCTACAAATTTGTTTTCAAGGAATATAAACTATTAATTTGGTGGAAATTAAAATATAAACAACATGTCGGTTAAACTTGACAACAAAGCGGTTGTGTGCTTTACATGTACGTTGTAAGATAGACTGACTGTGGGCCGCAGGCTATAAACTCCGTCAAAACGAGTTGACACGGGACATGTCTGTCAATCCGGAACTCGACAGACTGTCTTAATCAATTTTCAAGAAAACATTTTGATCTAAACAGATCTATGTATACGCGTTTGAGAGGGAAGGAGTGGTCTTCGATGACCAACAGTTCCGCGACATCACTGGCGATTCAAAGCATGTTTTCAAGTTTGGAAGCGATTTTGACAGTTTTCCAGATGATTGGTGGAAGGACATGGAAGAAAATTTTTGCAAAGACCCATGCGTTCATGTTTTACACAACGACCACGTTTGAATATGGAACTGTTCCTTAACTGACACCACAGACACTAATCTTTGTTGTGCATGACTTATACTAAATGCAATTTCACAAAATATTCTGAGGTGTGTGCACAATCGATCATGTGCCAAGCTTTTTTCTTGCGAAGTGAAACTACTTTTAATTAGCGTAAAACCTTTCGTGACAAAAAGTGGTGTTGGCTCTGCCTATACGTTCTGTTCTTACCAAAAAGACAGTGTGACGGAAGTTAACTTTGTCTTAATGGACAAAAATGTTGTAAGTTTGGAAAAAATGCAGTGTTGGTGAGAAATGTGATAAATAAAGCATTCTCGGCCTTCAGACAACTGGGAAAAATAAAAATCTGTTAAGCATGCAAGTGTTTCAAAATGAATATGGCGAGGCGACACTGTATTTAGTATTTAGAAAATTAGTGCATTTTGCCGAAAGTTAACTGTGATCAAAGGGACATTAATATTGTAAGTTTTGAAAAGCGGAATAAATACATGCTTGTGATTCCTGTGAGAAACGTAACAATGCATCCCTGGACAATTCTTCACACAACTGAGCACAACAAATATCAGCGGCAAGTTCGTTCAAGTAAAAATAACACAGCGGCTCTATCAACTCGCGGCAAAAACACTTCCTGACTGAGAGAACCACCAAGACATAGCGTACGGGTGTATTTGATTTCCTCCTGTTACCTGTGTACAGAGCAGAAACGATAAATGAAAGACCAGGACGCAAGTTTAAAAAGCTGCTCGACATTGCACACTGTCTCCGATAACAGCGATTGTTAAAACGTTTGCATTACAATGTATTCACTATATACGAGCTGTAAGACGTTTCTAATCAGACTGAAAATTTGTGCCCTTTTCAAGTCATACTTGGCAATGATATGCAGAAATACTGCAGGATATCCACAAAGAGTAGGACGTAGTCGGAAAATGCTGTTGTAGTAATAAAAGCGAACAGCGCTTAACAAATTCCGAACCCCTATTCAGACTCTCAACATTAACGTTGTAAAGCGTCAATTGTTACAAGGGAAGGTTACTTCCTGAGATGTTGGTGAAAGGCAGTGCATCTCGTCGTTTGAAAGCTTTGTATGACAAGGGAATCAGAAGTAAGTGATTACACCGTATCATTTGCCAAACACCAGTAAAGGAATAAAATCACCTTGGGTGCTTAGGATCTCATTAAATTTTTGTTCTGGTATAGGAAAAGAAACGTATAAGCAAAATGCTGCTGCCATATTATCATTATTGCAGTCAGTCATTTTATAATATCTTCAAGATTTCGAATTCCTACTCGGGATGTCCATCTCAGGGTTGGCATTTCAGAAAACCACATTCGTCCTATACGCCGTCCTTGCTATTTTGCGCGCCGTGTGTTGGCAGAATCATCGTGTTTGGCAGGAAGTCCTTTACCGCGAAGAATACCCACTGAATTGAAAGGCCAAACGTATTTTGTGACAAATCCTGGAAAAGGAAATTATACAAAAGATGTGCTGGCCTGTACAGCTAGCAGAAGGTTGTATTATAACATGTAGTTTGGCGCATCATGCGCAATAAGTTTGGCGCATCATGCGCAATAACCAGTATAAAATCACATGGGGGACTAAGTACTACCTGTTAAATTGCAACTTCTGTGAAGCTTGTGTGGCCGCCAAGCTAGTTTTAATTTCGAAATCTTTCGCTATTTGCCTTCGATCAATGTTTTATTACCTCGAGTGCTTTGTTGTTGGGGCAAAAAAATGAAGTATGGTGCTTTATTGATCACGTGTAGTGTCCGATAAATGAACTGCTGCTGGCGGGTATATTAATGATGCGAATCCATCTCTTGACAATTTCGTCAATGTTGTCTTGACGTCCTACACGGGAAGTGCATTCCATAAAAGGCCACGAGAGTTCGACAGCGAGTTACCAGTGAGAAGAAGGCGTCTTAAATGAAATAGCGAAACGTCTCTCACCTTGTGACAGTTGCGGAAAAGTGAAAGTTGTAAACTTGACCGTGCAGCAGAGCAGGGCATTAGAATTTGAAAACACTCTCTTAACTTTTGCACATAACTTGTCGAAATGTTTTGTTTATTTCTTCCTATCAGGATTTTTCACCTCAAGCAAGCTATGTAATTTCAACACAAGAAAAGTCACACAACTGCGGGATCGATCATCGAAACTGTTGATTTTCAGGTTTAGCGAATCTTGTTGAAGGAAACTGGGGTTTTGTTGCAAACGCAGAGTTGAAGATATGACATAAAAATGTAGTTAAACCACGTGACGTGGTGGTTTCGACTCAGGGATACCTTTGTTACCAAACCCACCTTTTTGTATGTTTTTGTTATATTACTTAAACTTAAGGCATACATGTTTTTCTAACAGGGAATAATTTATGTGTAAGACTTGATACCTTGGGAATACAAGGAAAACCAGTACAATGAACAACACAACGAACGGAAACTGGACTGAATTTCCACTTATTCGACGCCACCAACAAACGTCATGGCTTGTTTCAGTCGTGCTGATCGGCATATGCGTTCTGCTGTCTTTGTGGGTATGCGTATCAATGCTTTGCTACGGATTTCAACACCGAAAGTTTTCAAGGAGCAATGCTGGCTTTGTTCTATACTTACTGGCCTCGGCAGCGACAACATCGGGCCTTGCGCTTCTTTGCAGCATCTTGGTCTCCGTCAACATAGGCTATGTCCCGAGCGAGAGCTACTTATGCAATATTTTGACCAAGTTTTCAGTGGAACTGTTGGTCACATCAAACTCACTGGTGTATCTTTTTCTATGGACAAAGCAGGCCATGTTTTACCGGAGCCCAGCACATAAACACCTTCAGCATAGATGGATCAAAGTCATAAGTTACACCAGCATTGTCCTCATGGTTCTAGGACAACATGCGGCGGGAATAGCCTATAACGTGCTGCACGAGTTTGCCTACACTGAATTTGGTTGTCGTTACATCGGTGAGTACCATCAGTGGCCACACATTGCTGCTTCGGCAGTTAACGCTATTGGCCAGGTTCTCATGTTGTTTCTTCTCCTATATTCTTTCCATTGCGCGAAACAAGAACATGGGACCAAAGCCGGCAGGTCCATCGTAAAACGCACAACGGTTACAACTTTCATATGCGTTGTAACGGATGCTGTTGCTGGTATTGCAAACGGTATCTATGTGGCTCCCAGCGATCATTTTCCATGGACAACATACGGATGCAGTGTCACGGCCAACCTCGTGGCTGTTCTGCTTACATACGAGACATGGAGATGGATTCTTATTTCTCCGTTCGATGGCAGTACAGAGCAAAGAAATTAGCTTTTATGATACCCTTGGTGTCAGCTTCGGTTGAAACACAAAAAAGATAGGACTGTGTACTCACAATATATTCGAATATTTCAGAGCGGTAAAGTTGTGTTGCCATACCCACCAATGTGTAGTGTCCGCAAATGCATTTTTATCACGACAAATGAATCTTTTTTATCAAGACGTCTGCCAAATCAATGTTGTATATTGCTACTGTTAAGAGGTTGTTACCTTCATCTGTGGAGCCGTTTTGAAATAAACTCAGTGCTTTTGATGTTACGTTGTTTACAAACCTAATCCAGTTTAACTAAATATAAAAGTGTTTGGTTGTCACACAGGTTGGCATGTCACAAGGGAGAAATCTCTGTCAACTACTTTTTGACTGATTCACGAAAATTCGTCATTTAGCTTCTCACACAGGCAGCTGGCCTTTAATCAAAGCAATATATCATATTTGATATAGCCTTTGTAATTTGATTTGTGTCTTAAACGACAAACCTCAACGGAGAACAACAACGTCATTTTACCGGTTAAGTGACCAAGGTATACTCAACGATATTTTTCACATTTGATGTAACATCGCAAAAAGCACGTAGCTAATACATCTCAAGAGGTAATACCATCAACAGCGACGAACCGAAGTCGAAACCGGTTGTGCTCTTTGCCAGGTTCACCTGTTAACACGGGAGCTGCTATTCAGTACGAAGTAGACAACATGTAAAAGCCCGAACTCGATATGAGGGATTGTACAGCAAGGAGAAGGTTGTATTATAATTTGTAGAAATAATTGTGGCCACATTTTTTTGTAAATCGTAAAAACCTCAAAAATCGTACGAAGAGACAAGTGGCAAACGATTTACAAACGGCTGGCGAGAATGACCAAATATCAACACAAACAGAGAGAAAATAATATGTCCTTTACCAGATTTTGGAAAATGAGTCAGAACATACAATATACATCTACTATTGACTGAAGGAAAATGCACAACAGGAAATTGGAAACATTCACTCACTTTTGCGCGTAACTTTTCGAAATTTAGTTTATTTCTTCTTATCTGCATTTTTGCCCCAAGCAAACTCTCGGACTGACATTTGCAGAACATCCTGACGTTTTAAGTAAAACCGTGCACCAGAAGAGTATGCTATGTAAATTGGAGTCGAGTTATACGTGTCTATTTAATGCATCTTAGTTACGTTGTATCAGTCGATGGAGTTGTTTAAATCATTGCGCCTGTGTAAGATCAACACATGGAAAAGTCCCATCTTTCAACGTTATCAAGCGCGAAAAATCGGAGGTCGCATATTTTTAGAATTTAGTCACACGCGATCGATGAAGGCACACCGTCGTTGTATAGCATTGTATGACGAGTCTGAGAAGGAAATAAGTTTGGCGCGTCATGCGCAGTAACCAGTATAGGAATAAAATCACACGAGGGACTAAGTACTGCCTGTTAAGTTGCAACTTCTGTGAAGCTTGTGTGGCCGCCAAGCTGGTTTTAATTTCGAAATCTTTCGCTATTTGCCTTCGATCAATGTTTTATTACCTCGAGTGATTTGTTGTTGGTGCAAAAAAATGAAGTATGGTGCTTTATTGATCACGTATAGTAATAAATGAACTGCTGCTGGCGGGTATATTAATGTTGCGAATCCATCATTTGATAATTTCGTCACCGGCGGTTTTACGTCCTACACGGGAAGTGCATTCCATAAAAGGCCATGAGACACGACTGTGTTCGACATTGAGTTAACAATGTGAAGAAGGCGTCTTAAATGAATAGCGAAACGCCTTTCACCTTGTGACAATTGCTGAAAAGTGAAAGGTATGAACTTGACCGTGAAGCAAAGCAGTGCGTTTGATTGTAACTTGTCGATTTACTTGTGGTCAGTGACTGACTGAAATAACGTGCAGAGCAGGGTATTAGAATTTGAAAACACTCACGTAACTTTTGCACGTAACTTTTCGAAATGTTGTGTTTATTTCTTCCTATCAGGATTTTTCAACACTATTAAAGCAAGCTATTGGTCAGACTTTTGAGTAGAGCTGACATTTTTACTAAAAGTGTGCACCAGAAACGTAATCTATTTAAATTGAAGTCGATTTATACTAGTCAAGTAAAATGCATCTTGGTCACGTTGTAACAACCTATCAAGTGATCAAAGTATTTCATTTGTGTAATATCAACACAAGAAAAGTCTCAACTCGGGGATCGATCATCGAAACTGTTGATTTTCCGATTTAGCGAATCTTGTTGAAGGAAACCCACCTTTGTTTTCAACATTTCATAACTGACTAAATAGTTTAATCGCCGAAATAAAGGATGAAATATCCTGTAATAATAGCTTTTGTATGTTTTATACATTGTAGTTTTGTATGTTTTTATAATAAACTCTAGGCACACATGTTTTTCTAACAGGGAATAATTTATGTGTAAGACTTGATACCTTGGGAATACAAGGAAAACCAGTACAATGAACAACACGACGAACGGAAACTTGACTGAATTTCCACTTATTCGACGCCACCAACAAACGTCATGGCTTGTTTCAGTCGTGCTGATCGGCATATGCGTTCTGCTGTCTTTGTGGGTTTGCGTATCAATGCTTTGTTATGGATTTAAGCAACGAAAGTTTTCAAGGAGCAATGCTGGCTTTGTTCTATACCTACTGGCCTCTGTAGCGACAGTATCGGGCCTTGCGACTCTTTGCAGCAGCTTGGTCTCCGTCAACATAGGCTTTGCCCCGAGCGAGAGCTATTTATGCAATATTTTGACCAAGTGCTCTACAACGCTGTTATCCACATCAAACTCAATAGTGTATCTTTTTCTATGGACAAAGCAGGCCATGTTTTACCAGAGCCCAGCACTTAAACACCTTCAACATAGATGGATCAAAGCCATAAGTTACACCAGCATTGTCCTTATGGTTCTAGGACAACATGCTGTCGGAATAGCCTTTAGCGCGCTGAACGAATATGCATACACTGAACACGGCTGTCATCACGTCGGTGAGTATCACCAATGGCCGATGTTGGCTTCTTCGTCAGTCAACGCTATTGGCCAGGCTCTCATGTTGTTTCTTCTCATATATCCATTCCATTGCGCGAACCAGAGGCGTGGAACCAAAGCGGGCATGTCCATCGTAAAACGCACAACCATTACCACTTTCGTATGCATAGTAACAGATGGCTTTGCTGGTATTGCAAACGGGATTATTGTGCCTTCCAGTAACCATCTCCCATGGACAATATACGGATGCAGTGTCACGGCCAACGTCGTTGCCGTTTTGCTTGCGTTCGAGACATGGAGATGTATTCTTATTTCTCCGTTCGGTGGCAGTACAGAGCAAAGAAATTGACCTATTACCACACAAGTGGTGTCAGCTTCGGTGGAAACACAAATATCGGTCTTTACACTCACAATATATTAGAATCTTTCAAAGACGTAAAGTTGTGTTACCATACCCGACAAATGGACATTTATGAATCAATGTTGTATATTGCTACCGTTATGCGGTTATTACTTGAATCTGTGAGACGTCTTAAAATGAACTTAGTGCTTTTACGTTGTTACAAACCAAATACAGTGTAACTTAATTCAAAAGAGTTTGAGTCTAGGAGGTTGGCATGACAGAAGGAAGAATATAATCTTTGAGAATTACTGTTTGATTAAATGACGAAAATTCGTCATTTAGTTTGTCACACAGGCAGCTAGCCGTTAAGAAAGCACTGATCTGTGAATACGATATGACCTACAAAGACAAAAAACTTCAAAGGTTTGCAGCAGTAAAAAAAACTATGTTTATGCTCATTGTTCCCACCAACACAACCAGTGATTACAAGCAGTGTAACGACGGTTGCTACTGTCACACGTGTAAAGCGTACAAATCTGCCCGAGAGGCAGGTCCTGCAATAAATACTCGTCTTTGGAGTTTATAAAACTTGAATCTTAGCACGTCGGTCAGTTGGGTTCTAATCATAGCTATAATGGGAGGCCAAGGCATGAAGTTCTTGGTTGCTGGTTTACTTCTCGTTTGCGCTGTAGCCAGCGTTTCGGCTCTAACATGCATCACATGCAAAGGTGCTTCAAGTTTGGAGCAGTGCGACTTGGAAGGAGAACAAGAATGTCAGGATAATCAGGTAAATCAGTTCGCAAACGCACGAACGTTTGCATACCGCTTTATCCTGACGTTAATTTTATACCGAGAAAAATCTTCAGTAGATTATTTTTATGTCCATAATGTTGCAGTGCTACTGCAATGATTCATGCGTAAAGCGCCACAGTTAGCTTTGAATTGTCGTCCAGTAGACACAAACTCCACCAAAGCTGTTGTGTTTGTAAATGTTGTATCTAACGCTTTTTTGGTGAAACAAAAAAGTGAGAAGTGAGTGAAACAAAAGTGCTCAACACGAGATCTTGACGTAAATGCTACTCGGTTGTAATATTTTATTGTTGACACATTGAAAATTGCAGAACTCCTGTGAAACAGAGGTGAGGAGATACATGGACAAGATCTATGTGACCAAAGGTTGCAAAAATACCCAAGCTTGCAGGAACAATCAATTACAGGTACAATTACAGATCGATACCGGTGTACAAATTTTGACACCATAAATGCTCAAAAACTATGCCGCTATTTTACATGTACTAGAAGCGCCAAACACATTTCGCCTTTTGACTTTTTACTATTTTCTGCTGCAGAACAACAGGCCTTCAGGGAAATCAACCCAATGCAATAGAGATCAAGTGAACTCGTTTTGTACTTGTTGCTGTGAGGGCGATTTGTGTAATACTGGATCTGACGTATGTTCTCCTAACGTAACTGTCCCTACGTCACCACAAGGTTTGTTTGCTGAGTTTCGTAGTGCGGTATACCAATTAACCTTTTCTGGTGTGTAAAGTAATCCTCCATCTTCCGAAATACGGCAAGTAAGTTTATGATTTTGCACATTGAACGCATGTGTTGAAACTTGTCGCAATAAAAATCTACACAAAACTTTTCCGGGCAAAAACGTCTGCATGTGTGGAGAGGATATATCGCCCAAATGCATTCTCAAGTTAGGACATAATTTCCGCTAAATTATCTGTTGCAAAAAATGTTTTTTCCACAGTCGGACATGACAACTGCCAAGCACCACCCACAAGCTTTCCACACGGAAACATCAACTGCGAGAATGGAGTTTGCAGATACCAATGCACTGCCCCAACATACGAACTGTGGCCGGCAGGCAGAGATCAGAATGTGTGCGGAGCTGATGGCAACTGGCAACATGACACACCATGTTGCGCACGTAAGCCTGTAAAGCAGTGATTCTCAAAGTGTGGTCCGTAGTGGTCCGCAAAAAGATGACTTAAACTAGGCACTGGTTTATAAAATCGCCTGTTTTGAGAGCATGTTAGAATGGAATTCTGTTTGGTGGTCCTCAGAAAAAAAACGAAGATGAAGTGGTCCTTGGACTAAAGAAAGAATGTGAAGCTAAACCTTACCCATGCAAAAATTTTCACCACCCACATACAACGTAGCCTTAGTATCTCAATGTTTGTCGGCCCTAAACAGCCTGTCTTTGAACCACCCCTAAAAAGGTTCTAAACAAATACAGCGCATTTTGGGTCGACTAAACCAAGAATCGGTAACATTTTGAACGCAGTGCAGCAGTTATGTCAAAAAGTAAACGACTTCGGGTGCCTACATTTTTGTGTGTCGTAGAGGTTTTGTACCATCCGATTTAAACAATAATCACTACGCAAACAGATATTGTTTATTCTGATACTTTTATTGCAGATTGCAGATACTTTTAACGCAGACAAACGTAATTACTTTACATTGAACAGAGTTGGAATTCGTAAATCAATTGACGTACCAGAAATAATGGCATGCGTGCCAAGTGTTGCCGATCCACGGGCTAAACAAATATAACGCCGGAATTCGTAATGTTACGATTTGTTTGTTTCAGGACCTTGTCCACCCTACTACTTGTACGACTTTGTGACTTTGTATCACTTCAAAGCCAACAACGCCGCAAACGTCTTTCGAGTTCTCGACGAACTGTCTGAGTAAGTAAGCTTCATGAAGATATGTCAAATTAATCTAGCGCCAACAGACTTCAATTACTGAATGAAAAGTTACGAAATAACGTCAAAACAGGCTGTGACGCATCTATCCTAGATGCGTCGCATAAGAACATAAAAAGTGACGTCAGCAAAGAAATGAACTTTTAAAATCCAAGAGAGTTACCAGCAAACAATGCAATCATAACGATACCGTTTGCTTATCACGCTTCCTGATTTGCAGTTATGTTGTTATCGGCGCCGATTCCACATTGGGAGCTGGTCTATCTTATGGTGCCGAACCCCATGTGTCATCAGTCGTTAATTTCAACGAGTATAATTATAACGAAACTTTGATGAACCAGCTTTTCGGACAAAGATTGCAACCGTCCTTTGATGGTAAGCATTGACCGGTTTGACGGCAATTTTCGCAAAGCCAAGTTCGAATAACTTCTAAGGAAGCAAACTGTTTTATATAAGTGTGTACAAATGTGGTTTTTAACTGATAATCTCGCAAAAAAATATTCATTTCGACCGATTTCCGGAAAGGTTTCATGAAGTTTACAGTGTATAGTTCAAACAAACATTTTTCACTTTGGGTTTACTTTTGGGAAAATACAAATGGGTTTCTTACTTATTTTCTTGCAAGAAATCTTTACTTTAACCAAATATTTATTACCTACTGTAGATTTCCGAAAAATTCATAAACTCTGCCGTAAACTTTTTACGAAGTTAACCGTGCAATGGTTTGGCCCCAATCTATAACTGCAAGTTTAATTTAGGCAAATATCTTAAAGAAGATACATGCCCTAAAGAAGACCCGACTTTGCACAACGCCAATAGCACGTCAATGCAACACATGCGGTTTGAAGTCGCGGCCTAAGCTTCATGAGAGTGTGTTTATAATCAGGTACACCAGTCAACACGGGCGCTGCGATTCAGTACGCCGTGGACAACATGTTCAAAGCCGAGCGAGGTGCGAGAGACGCCCGAGTACCGAAAGCTATTTCGATTATCACTGACAGCGATTCAGACGACGATGCAAAAACGGCGGCAGAGAATGCACGAAGCCTCGGATATACCGTAAGTTTTACTTCAAAAATGCAACATTTAAAGAAATTCGCCTTTCCCTGTCGAACCCATACTTTTTCTCGTACATAGAAACTCCCTCTGTAGGTTGCATTAATATTCCTAGTTGAGTTTTAGATATTGCGCCAAACTCACTTTCTTACGCCATATAATAGCGGTGACGCTGTTTTACCTTTGACCTCCACGTTTTTTACGCCCTTTTTTGCGATGTTTCGACGTTATACGCAGGTAACTCCCACTTGGAGGCCGTTTTAGTGCTAATATGTCGCTATATAATCCTATCAACTCAACTCAAATTTAAATGGAAGATTTATCTTCTATCGCGTTTCGTCACACAACATTGACGGAATAAGTGGGGGTTTCTTCTAATCGAAAATTCCTCGCCTTAACTCATTAAATTCCTCCCGTGGTTAGACAACGCGAAAAGCAAAACCGCATTTACCATCCCTCATAATAAAACATAACAATACACACAGATCTACGTGTACGCCTTTGAGAGAGATGGAGTTGTGCCTGACGATCAGCAACTGATGGACATCGCAGGCAACGAAAAACACATCTTTAAGTTCGGTGCCGTTTTTGACACTTCTTCTGACGACTGGTGGCA
>QXVZ01002410.1:0-28490 GCA_008931825.1 Phallusia fumigata
ATCGCGAGTCCACGCATTCAAGTCGTCATATTATTCCCGGACTGTTACATATTAACCGATAGTTCCTTTGTTGTGGTCACCATCCCCGTCTGACAAGACGCCAATTTGTGCGCAGGTCTCCTCGGCCTTTGGCGAGAACTTTATGAAACGGCTTACTTTTGCCTGAGCTACCTCTCTCTGCACCTAAACATTTTCCCTTCCAGTATGCTGCTGTTAAGCAGTATGGCCTTTTTAATCGGAATGTTTACTTATCATCTACAGGTGCTGATAAAAAGTACCAGAGCACTCTGTTCTGTTTCGACGCGATCAAGAATCCACGCCCATATACTTAAGCAGCGGTTAATGTTATCTATACGATACGTAGTCTGTTTACAAAATTATCTGTGGTTGTTTGCAAAGCCATCCTTATACTACAGTATCAACTCCCAGCACATTCTACTTTTAAAATGGTNCGTCAAACACATAAATCATTCAGAAGGTCGCCCCGCCCCTCGGTCTGGCAATGACCGTTTTGTTAGCCTGGAATTCTGCTAAATCAGATTTATACCCCTAGTGCTAAGATCGCGAGTCCACGCATTCAAGTCGTCATATTATTCCCGGACTGTTACATATTAACCGATAGTTCCTTTGTTGTGGTCACCATCCCCGTCTGACAAGACGCCAATTTGTGCGCAGGTCTCCTCGGCCTTTGGCGAGAACTTTATGAAACGGCTTACTTTTGCCTGAGCTACCTCTCTCTGCACCTAAACATTTTCCCTTCCAGTATGCTGCTGTTAAGCAGTATGGCCTTTTTAATCGGAATGTTTACTTATCATCTACAGGTGCTGATAAAAAGTACCAGAGCACTCTGTTCTGTTTCGACGCGATCAAGAATCCACGCCCATATACTTAAGCAGCGGTTAATGTTATCTATACGATACGTAGTCTGTTTACAAAATTATCTGTGGTTGTTTGCAAAGCCATCCTTATACTACAGTATCAACTCCCAGCACATTCTACTTTTAAAATGGTTACGTCAACTGTTTAAACATCTGGAATCACTTACTTTCCCACTCAACTTGAACTGGATTCGACATAAAAGGCACTGGTAGGGAAAGTTCTGAATCGTTTTGATGCGTCACAATCCCATGTTAGCGACGAAAGTCATACACTCACATCCCGAAATCGTCATACAACACTTGAGATATCGCGCTCGATTATTTCGCCGCTAAACCAACCAAACAGCTGTTGGTATTAGGACAGTCGAGTGACCCGAACAGCAAATCCCTACTGTAAGGTCTAAGTGACACAAAAGTCCTACGCTTTCAAGGAAATCGTTATGGCCTCGCGGGCGGTAATAATGGTATGTTCTACGCGCAAAGGTAGGGACAACAGACAGACTTCTGTGTATTATTGGGAAGTTTTTTTTCGGGTCGCGTCTTTGTCAGTGCCAAACTTCATTCAACCTGTGTTGAGAAGCAATACAATGGCCTCTCTGCACTGAGGCCTTGGCTCGACACAGAGCAAAGATGATAATGATGCGTGTTTATTGACTTTAGACGCGATTTGTAATAACTTAAGTGAAAACGCTACCAGACACGCTAAGCTCACAACGTCGTTGTCAAAGTTGGTACTCGCTCTCCTGCTTTTGGCAAGTGACAGGACAAATAATACAACCCGAGCTAACCCAAGTTGTTTCACAAACAATTGCAATAAACTATGTCGAGTCTTTTTAACAAATGTTGCATTTTTCTATGCTGGTAAATCATACCGACAGGAAAATCCGCAGTCTGCAGAAAAACGGTGGCGCGGCCCAAATCGAACTGAGATTATTTTGGTTTTCTTAAAATAGCTGTCGTTGGTTTCGTTGGTTTTCCTGTTATCCTTGGAAGGTGGAACTAAGCCCAATTAAATAAGATACGCCTACTAATAATGAGTTCGTCGTACGTGCTACCTGCATAAACCACTTTGGCGATTGGTCGCTTAAGTTTATGATGGCTAAGATTCGTGCAACTATCCTGTATTCGAAAGTTCGTGGATTCTAATCTTACCCCATATTACGTTAGATTTTCATGGGTATGAAGAAATGTTACGAATTATTCAAATCGAAAGACTTAACCAAGTCCAAGTCCGACGTTGCCCTGTGGAGACTTTTACGTGTGTTGCCTAAACGGTCACATAACAAAATCCACCAGATTCCTCATGAACATCGTTTATTGCGCGATTACCCCCCCAAATATAATTTGCCCTAAACAAATTATTGACCCGTGTCGGGGTCAACCGACCGAGGGACGGTTGAAATATTTACTTTTTGTTGCGGTTCGCGCATTTGCGAATTTTGAAGTTGTTTCGGAACATTTCTGGTGCTTATTGGAGGTTACAACTAGACCTTTACAGTGCATGGTGTTACATTTTTTTACTGTTGCTTCGATATTTTAATAAATCTTAAGATTAAAATTACCTTTTGCATCCAATTGTCTTGCGCATGTGCGTGTTTCTTTTTAGCCAATGAATAGTAAAGTAATATTAATACTGATTTAAAAAAAAAGTTTTTTGTTTAAATTTTTTTCAGAATAAAGCTACAGTTCTGCCAGGCTGGTCAGTTATGCATAAGAAACCAGGGAAGTGGCTTTGCCCCTCGCTGTGTAGAAAAATATTTTGCACTACTCCATCACGCTGTCAAATTGTAAACATAACTTAAAAAATGTCATTATTTTCTCTCCACCTGCTTTTGGTTTCTCTGTGTAAATGGTAGCATACTTGTAAACAAATTGAACATTTATCATGACCAACAGGTGTAGTGATTATTGTTATCTTTTATATGTACATTGCATTTTCAGTTGATCTTTAAGGATGAATTTTTCTGAATTATTTAAACAGTCGCAGGGACTTTGCAAGTTTTCACCGGATGGTCAATACTTGGTGAACTGTGTGTCATACAAAGTGATAATACGGGATGTGGAGACTTTGCAAATCATTAGATTATACACATGTGTTGATGCAATTCAATCTGTGGACTGGTCGTCAGACTCACAGTTTTTGCTTTGTGCCATGTACAAGCGTGGCATGTGCCAGGTGTGGTCAATTGACCAACCAGACTGGACTTGCAAAATAGATGAAGGGTCTGCTGGTTTAATTCATGCTCTATGGAGTCCTGATGGTAGACATGTATTAACTGCTGCCAGTTTCAACCTAAGAGTGACTGTTTGGTCACTTGTGAACAAATCAATATCTTACATTAGGTTTGTAAAAAATGCAAAAGAGTGCTTAAGTTTTTCCTCTGATGGCAAATACCTGGCCCTCGCCGAGTGCAGAAAATGCAAGGACTGTGTCAGTGTATTTGCGGTCGAATCATGGCAGCTTCTTAATCTGTTTGAGACTGATACAGAAGATCTAAGTGGGTTGAAATGGTCACCAGATGGAAGGGTAATTTGTGTATGGGATCATTGTCTGTGGTACAAGATTCTCATTTACACCATGGATGGTCGTTGTCTCAGCACATACAAAGCATATGAATGGGCTTTGGGTGTGAAGCGGGCTATATGGTCACCCACCAGTCAGTTCTTAGCTGTGGGTAGCTACGATCAGAAGGTCAGGGTACTAAACCACATTACATGGAAAAGCATATCAGAGTTTTCACACACACCCACAATCCAGAATTCTAATGTGGTTGTGTATGGAGAAAAGGAGTCCCGCCCAGAAATCCCTAAACACGAGAACACCACCCTAAATGCAGCACCAACAATTTTCAGCACTCAGAGCAAGTATGAATTTTTAACACTCCCTGTTGAGTTAAATTGTTGTTTGCCTGATCCAGAAAAAGCCAATCCCAAAATTGGAGTCAGTTGGATGGAGTTCAGTTCTGATAACAAGTACCTTGCCACAATTGATGACAGCATGCGCACAGCAATGCATATTTGGAGCATGCAGAAATTATGTCTGTTTGTTGTGTTGAAACAGGCCTCACCAATCAAGTGTGCAAGGTAGGTATATTACTAATTAGGACCTAACTGAGGCAGATAAGTTGTAGTAAGAATGGTGGCTTCATTGACGCGAAGATAATTGCATTGTTAAGGTTTTTTTGTTTATTTTTGTCACATCCCTTATGTTTTTCTCTCCCTGCACAATCTAGTGAAACAATATTTGACAAATTTAATAAAAACATGGACATGTGTTGACCTAAATACAAGGTTACATTCTGATATTCCCCAAAGCACATTTGTATGAAAATGATTTCAAGACAGTTTGAAACAACACATTTTTTATGTACAGCTCTATGCTATATTACAATGCATTTTTTTGTTAGATGGGATCCATCCAAGAGTCGTCTTGCCTTGTGCACTGGAAATGACAAGATATACCTCTGGTCTCCTTCTGGCTCAGTTTCTGTACAAGTGCCTATCAGCGCAACCTTTCATGTCCATTCATTAAGGTGGCATCCCAACAGCAAATCAATTTTATTGTTGAGCAAAGAACAAACATGCATTTGCTATTTGGAAAATTCCACCACATGATTGTTTTTTTTGTTTAAAATCCAGTTTAGGGGAAAAAGTCCTTGTCCCTGTTAGGTCAGTATGTATTACAATATTGCATTTGCTTTGGTTGGGTAATATTTTATATTGAGTGACCAATCTTATCTATTTCCTGAAGACATTTATTGTGACATATAGTTTTTTAACAGATGAAATATATTTGTGTGTGATGTGAACAAGAAATTGGATTTTAAGTTTTTTTAGACGTAAAATAAGAGGTAGGTTTTTCTGCTAATGAATTTTCCACTTTGCAAAATACAAAATTGTCTTTCAACTGTCTACCATAATTTTTGTAAAATCATTTTCTTCAAAACATGATTGCATTTCTGCTGGTTTTATCAGCAATTCTGTTTCTTTCAACCAGTCTTCACGACGTTGTGATACTGAAAGTTCAAACTCCTTGTCTGTTTTGGACAGTTGCTCCCCCTTGGTCATACAATACACAAAGTATTCAATGCAACCAGTATCGCCAATCACATGGCAATTTACACTCCATTTCAGACACTTTCTGGCATATATGCGCTTGCGGAACATGGGTTGCTCGAAAGTAATTGACAAAAATTTTCCACCAGTCTTTAGAAGTTGGCTGCACTGAAGCAAAATCATTTCCATTGTCCTAAACGCTGTCTCACTTAACTGCCAGCGATCTGGTTCGTCAACCAGCAAGGCATCAAGTGTGCCTTTTTCTAGGATAACGTCAAACCCACCATCAGCAAATTTTAAATCTCGTATATCCATGGTCTCCCATAACATGCCAGGACAGTCCAGGTGTTTTTCTCTCATCTTTTGTATACACACCTCTGAGTAATCAACATTTACAATGTGGTGGAACCCATCAGCATACATGTCTGCACTTAACCTGCTGTTTCCACATCCCAAAATCAGTATTTTGTCAGTACTTTGAACATACTTTCTAATAATGTTTTTGAAGAAGTTGTAATCTTTAAACCATTCATAGCAATCTTCTTCAGTGTAACGTGAATTCCAATATTCCCTCTCTTTGTACTTGACATTACTCTCCATAACAAAACAGTTCAAACTTTGATTTAGATGGAATTAGCTGCAATGCATAGAACATTTATTGATTTTGTGTTGAAGTAAAGTTACAGTGATATATCACAAAGTAATGCTCCTGTATTATAAGTACACAATCATACATGAAAATATAGCCAAAATGTAACATTGAAAAACAATACAATAATAATATAACTATTGCAAAATGGTAAAAAGAATGGGCATATTTCATGGTCAGAAGTATAGACAGTAAAATCGGTATAAGNATAGCCAAAATGTAACATTGAAAAACAATAATACAATAACAATATAACTATTGCAAAATGTTAAAAAGAAGGGGCATATTTCATGGTCAAAAGTATAGACAGTAAAATCTTGTAACAAATCATTTACTATAAACCAACATAAGAACTGCAAATCATTTTCATACAAAACCACTATGATTTGATAAATTTAGCTTAATGGCATGAGAATATTATGTCATTCAAACGACTATGGATAATGGTTATTTCCATGGATTCCACACATTATCTTGCAATGCAGGATTACAGTTTTTGTCACCACCAGGCCAAGCTATTGGAACTGCGGTCTTGTTGTAAGCAGCTATCTTTTCCAGCATCTGATCAACAATCATTGGAAAATACTTTGCAACATCAATGTTCTCTGAAGGATCAGCTGTGATATCATACAGCCGGACACTTGGTACTGGTTCTGGT
Organism: Phallusia fumigata; assembly: GCA_008931825.1. Taxonomy (NCBI): domain Eukaryota; kingdom Metazoa; phylum Chordata; class Ascidiacea; order Phlebobranchia; family Ascidiidae; genus Phallusia; species Phallusia fumigata. Next base: position 6,242 of record QXVZ01002410.1, read on the forward strand.
GCCCTGATTGGTTGTTCTTTACAATCTGGGTGATAACCATCAGAAACTAGACAGGATGTGTCAACAGTTTGGTTTTTATACAGGGTTGGAGGTGGATCTATAGATGAATAACCTAAACACAGAAAGTTAGTGTGAACAAAAACCCTGACAACCAAGTTTGATTGGTAATGTTCTGCAAGTCTGTTGGGTGGTTTGTTGGGTTTGTGTATGCTTTAGCCTGGGTTGCACCCCCTGACATTATTATCAAATATTCGCGTATCTCCTCACTACCCCCTCCCCTAAAAAAATAAGTAAACTTATATCACTCAACAAACAAATATTTTCTTCTAGGTATCATGATTTGGCAACAGAAACTTTTGTAAACACACCTGGATCTCCTGTATACAATTTCCAATTCATCCACCTCAATGCAGTGTGACCCTGCAAAGTGTTAACTCCATATTTGTTGGGGTATGGAGTCATTGGTGGAGTTGGTCCAAAAGGGCGAGTAAATTGGGGATCAATGTTGTGAAGTAACTCCGTTCTTGGTGAATGACCGTCCTTACTAGAAATTGCATCCCAAACATTGTGGCTGTCAAGAGGTTTAGTTCCAGACGTGGTTGTACCAGCCACATGCAGCAGCGTTGGAAACCAATCAGACACATGCATCAATTCTGTAAAGAAAGAGGTGTTTCAATTCACTTGTAAGCATGCATCTGAATGAATATTCCCCAAAATTGTCACATTAGCTACCAAAATTTCAACTGTTAATTTAGGAATTTGATGGTGCACGAAATCTGTTTAACAATCTCAGGGCGTCAAAAATATATGATGTTTTTTTATATTTAGAGACAGGTAAAAAAACACTTGGAAAATAAATGCCCACCAGTGCTAGTTCTGTTTTTGTCCTTTATCCCAGCACCATGTACCAAGCCCACACCTCTTACACCACCTTCCCATAGTGATGCTTTCCTTCCTCGCAATGGCCAGTTATTTCCACCATTGAGAGTCTGACCACCATTATCTGTACAACAGATTAATATAAAAATTATTTTATTTAGGTTATGGACCTAATGTTCAGTTGTTGTTCATTCAAGTGTTTGGCTTGTGTGTGTTAGCCTTGATAAGAAAAACTTGATTGTTTGGTTAAACATCAGTGAATTATGTATGGCCAGGAATATAAACAATCAATCCCAAACCAGGAACAAATATTTGCCTGAATCCTTGCAACCACCCGTCTTGTGACAGTTGTAATATTTGCACATGTGACAATAGCAAACAAATGCATTCAGTTTATTTTATTCCCAGTCAACGGACACTGCTTTGTTTTTTTTTAAATGTTAATCATTTACTGCCTGTCACATTGCAGTTCGGCTAATACAGTTTTGCCAATTTATGCAATTCTAAAGTTGGTAGCTTTAATTTGATTCAAACTTCTAACAAGGGTGCAGTTGTACCAACCATGCAACTATTTTGTTTTGCGATTGATTAACTCTGTCAGGCAGTACCTGTGCTGAATATAGTGACAGTGTTATTCCACATGTTTTGTTTCTGCAGCTCATCCACCACAGCTCCAACCACATCATCCATTGCTGTCACCATTGCCGAGTAGATTTTTCGCTTGTTGTCTTTAATGTTTGGATACATATCAATGTACTTTTGAGGCGCTTGCAAAGGAGCATGAACAGATTGAAAGGGAAGATATAAAAACAAAGGCTGTAAAAAAACTTGTTTAATGGCCATCCATTTTCTAAACACAAAGCACTAAGGATTTGGAAGTTACAACCAAGTTAATATTCAAAATGCAACAACCTTGTCTTTATCATGCTCTTGGATGATGTTTAGGGCTCTCTGTTGATAAAGATATGTAGAGTATGTTCCATTTCCTTCCCAGGCAGGTTTCAGATTGTCATGAAAATCATATCCCTTAAACTGTCCACTGTATTTCCAATTGAACATGTGACCAACAACTTCTTTGGTGTAATAGTCTTGATTTCCACAGTAATAACCTGTGGTAAAGACAAAAACGATATGCATCAGTTATGCACAAAACATAACTTGATGCAAAAAAGCGTGCTACACAATAGTTAAATAACTTATGTTCCATGAAAATCATTGCTCCATATTTGCGTATGATTCACGACTTTTAAGGTTTTAAATTTGTACATTTTGGCACTTTATAGGTTCGGTAACACGCAAAATAATTCACCAACTATCAGTGAGCAACATGGTGTTCATGACAACATTTTAGAAAGTTTCTTTATGCTGGCTAACCATAAAATGAGTCGAATCCTCTAGACGTAGGAAGACATTCATATTTGCAAAACCCAAGATGCCACTTTCCAACAATATGAGTTGAATAACCAGCCTCCCTGAGTTTCGCAGGCAAAAGCGTTTCATCCAAGGGCAGACATTGCGGTTGGGGAGCAAACAAAACATTATGCTGCAAGCCAAAGTGTATCTAAAAAGCAAATGGCAACACAAATGTAGAAGATTTCTTTGATTTGTACACAAAAAGCAACAGTCACATTTGTTGCAAAACTAACCTATTTTTCATCAAATAGGAATTACCTATTTCAATCACAGACCAGGTATTTATACTTTCTATAGGCTTTCGTATACTCACTTGGTAGCGACCAGTCATTAGCTGACTTCTGCTAGGTGTACAGATGGGCTGCACATAGTAGTTTTCCAAAATCACTCCATCCCTTGCAAGCTAGTAACATACATACTTAAATAACAGCTTTCAAATGGTTAAAATTCTTGAACTGGTTAACACACCTTGTCAATATTCGGAGTAAAAATATCTGCCCCATGGTAGCCGACATCATGGTATGTGCATGCACACATAAAACTATAACTAACTGAGCACATAAAATACAAAACAATAATCATCAAGCTGAATTTGCGACACCATGCTCGCTTAAGCACTGTCAGACGACGATTTCATCAAACAAACTTTTAAGAAAAGAAGTCAATCACTCAACAACACTTAACACGCAGAAACTTATCGGGATTGCTGCATGGTCCAGCACTTGGGCACACAGATGTTTCCTGCAATCCCACAATAGTTGGCCGAACTATTGTTAAATAGTGTCCTGGTTAACAGGAAAGTTGCAATCGCAACATAAACATACACACGTGCAAAACAGCCAAACCACAAACGAAGAGTTTACAAGCAGTACAGCTGTCAATCAGAAGTTTAATGAACCAGAACACGATTTTCAGCGGGTACAGAAGTCAACACGTTTTGAATGCGCATTTACCAACCCTACACGAGTCGGGCTAACTGATCAATTCATACACACAATCTGAATGTTCTAATCTACGCCAAACCCGAGATATTGCACTGACCCAACCCATGGGACTCGATCAAACAAGCACTAAAATAAAACAAAATCGATCTTTTCTAATGCTTTTATTTGATCCAATTATTTCGTCCCATGTTTCCATGTTGTTTGTGACAATATCAGCCTAGTTGCCTTAAAACAGGCGTTTATCATAGTTTCCGGTCTTTGTGTGACGTCCGATAAATCCTAAAACAAATTTTATTTCAGTGTAAAACGACTATTAACGACGCCGAACCATTGTCTTTACACACACTGGTCTGAAATATTTTTTCTCGGGGTTTGAACCCCGGACGATCCCGAGAACGAAGCCTGATCACTTTTTTTAATTTTGTACACGGGTCGAGCGCCTTAGTCCATTCGACCAACTCGCACAGAATTGAAAGGTGGTAGGCCTAAGCTACTCTATCTAGCAGTTTTATGGCACAATACCTTGCGACGTAGAATTCGTTTAGGGCAGTGTATTTGCCGACCGGGTGCCGTTAAACGCGCTGCAGCTATACACCATCATTACAAGGCGTTATGTGGCGGGGACTCACATCGGAGGGTGAGTTTGACGCATTATGAGAAACACGACTATGGGGGGACGTTGCGGGACCAACCGAGGGGGCCTTAGAATCTAACCACCCGTGTTAGGAAAAGAGGGTGGGGTTCGACAGAAAAACCAACCACCGAAAGCAACCCTGCCGGATAGTTTCGAGGGTGTTAAAAGAAATTAGACATCATTAAAGTGGGTCGATAAATAGTTAACTAAAACAAAAAAAACCTAAAAAAAAACAAAACAAAAACAAGAGGGAGATAAAGGCACGCCACGAATTTGAGTCGACCGATGTCTGCTCCCAGGCAGTTGATTTCCTTGTAATACAGATAGGCAAACGGCAGCAGCGACAAGTTTCAGAATAAAATACAATCATTTGCAAATCAGACACAAGACTAAACCCATCAAAACAAAATATAAAGCAAGTTATTAAGGTTTTACAAGAAATGTGAGTATAGCTTTATCAAACATTTGCCCAGATATTTTGCAAGGAGATTTCAAAAATACAGGTCTCCTGACCATTAATAACACGTTAAAACTTTTATAAATTGTATGCAATTTGTTTTTTCTTTTGTTCGACTATATTGCACATTCTTGTTAAAATTAAAAATACCACGTTTTTTAAAAATATGTGTGCTACGATACATCATATAAATAAACATTTATTTTATTCACTGCAAATACAGCGAGAATGTAGCCTACGTTTATAAACAGGAAAATACTGTAAAAAAATGATAATAAAGAAGCAAAAAGTTCAATAAAGGAACCGCAAAGATTGCTTAGATGGAAACAAAAAACGCAAAAACTCATTGTTTTGGTGTGCACACTAGATTTTTCAGTTAATAAATTTGTGACCTTTGAACAATTGTTTGTTACCGATTCTAATCAATCCAAATAACAGAATCATGTCTGTCATAACTGCTGCTGGCAGCCAACGTCCACCTTTTACTGGATGCAACAAATACAACTACGCTCTCGTTTTTTCTTTGGCTTTAGCGCTTTACGAACAGGGTTGGATTTTATAGATATGTTGCCACATTTGTTGGGTGGAATCAGGGCTTGGTTTGCAGATGGGCTGTTGCATTGGTCTTTGAATGAACCGGGTTCACTCAGGGATTGGTTGCGGATGGGGTGTCACATTTGCCATTGAATAAATCCATAGGTGTAATTTGCTTCTTCGCAATCCATTGGTTTGCCTTTTATCCCTTCTGGTTCTGACTGGTTGTTCTGCTGCGTTTCACCTGCAGTTGGTTCATCTTTCTTCCCCACAACATAGTTTTATTGGCTCTGAGAAGCATCTGACACTTTTAGCCTCTTAACCACATCACTGTCGCAAATTGGCTTCATCCTTTTTGTTTATGCCAAGGCTTTATTTCAGGCGCCGACATGTGTGGACATTTCATTCGACCTAATTTGGTCACTGCTGGTGCTATGGCCGCGCGTTGCATTTTGCAAACAGTCTCAACTCCCTGTGACTGCGATTGTAGGTTGTCTGATCGGTCGTCCGGTTTGGTTTTTCAAGTTTGCTTTTGGGACAAGCTGATAAACCGCGAGTCTACTGGATGAATAATCACCCAGCAGCGATAGTTGGGAACAACAATAAAGGAACCTGTTCAAAAGACATGTTAATTTACTTACATTACTTGCAACTCTAAAAACAACAGGATTTTGATATTGAGTTGCCAAGTAGGCTGCTTTATAGCAACTTATAGAAACCGTATGTTTATTTCAAAATATTGCGCAGAAAAAACTGCGATTTTAATAGTTTTAGGTTTTAAAGTTGGTGTAGTTGCCGTACCCCCCCAAAAGCAAACAAACGTGATTGCAATAAAATTACCTGGTAATCTCTCTTGGTAGAGGAATCTTTTTCTGTTTTGTTTTGAGTCCAAACNACATCTTCTAGGATTAGGAATCGACGTGAAACTAAGCACAACTTTTTGCTTTTTTTAAACACTTGACATTAGGCAAAACTCTTACTCAAATTACGTCGTACCATGTTCCAATAGCATTATATACAAACAATATACCTAAACCTGGGAAACCCATATCTCAGGCTGGTGAAGAATAGCTTTGTTCGAAAGCCAAGCAGTGAAGGGGTACGTAATGTGTTTTTTTAACTTTCGCCACCATTTATCCCAGTTTGTCACTTCCCTGGGAAAAGCTGCTGTGTGAAACTGGTTGACTTTTCTCCAGTTTAGCATTTGCGCTTCAAGTGCGATGTCGAACGATTTTATCAAATTCTCAGTGGTCAAGTCGGCTTTTGCAATATTGGCAATCTCAGATTTCCAGAGATCCGTGGCGTCCTTTTCAATTTGGTCCATGTACTCATTTTTTGCCCATTTTCCACGCAATTCCTGCAAAACATTTGAAAAATTGTTAATGACGTCCCATGGACATTTGAGCAAGTTTGGTATCGTCGCAGCACACTTTTGGAAATCCCCTTGGTTTGCTAACTGTTTATTATAAACAAGCTTTCACCTACAACAATGGTCAACCATTTTAGTATTCTGGATCCTGTAACGAATTGCTTGAAAGCTATGGACAGATTTTTAATAGAATACATTTTTGAAGTGAATATAAACAGGGTTGTTCAGTTGAGCTGAATATTGAGTCATCGTATTCTGGCCTATACAGTTGCGCCGGAATTGTCGTCATTTGCAAATTGGGTCATATAACGGCTGTATTTTCATTTCGCTGTATTTCTTTCATCTTATGCATGCAAACCCGGTTTGGAAACTAAAAGGCTCCACATGGCAGTGTTGGGGTAATTCGAGTTATTGACTCGATTCCGATTCAAGGCAAAGTAAGTTTCAAGCAGTTTCTTGACCAAAAATGTTTATCACGCTGATAGGGGAGTTATTGAACATATTTTTATAATTTCACTTCAATTTTCAAGCTTGTTCCTTTGGTCCGTGGTGCACAAAACTGAGATTTTTCCATTTGTTAAAAGACATTGTGTCTGATACCCTTTGACCTTAAAAATAATGTGCAAAAAACATCCGGCTCTCCACTATGATCTGAGCAAGACTCGACACACTAGCGACCGACTTGCCTCGACTTATAAGACTCTTTACCCAACACTGCCACAAAATCTACGAACTACAACCACTGTAGTTCCTATGTTTTACTAACTTGACTCATTTCTTCACAAAATCCCCAAATAACTGCCGACTGGATCTTTGTAGCTTTATCCTCCAATCCTTTTTGGTTCTATAAGTGAATATACGATTAACTGTTAATGATAAACTGCTGGTGTTTGTGTAAAGATGAAGAGCTTGTCTTGCTCTGACAAGGAAAAGTTTGAGATGAAATGCAGTACTCTTTGTTACTTACCAACTGTATCTTTCGTTTCAAAATGTCCTCTAGTTTGTTTAGCATTTTCTCGAAGGACCTTCTGGCCTGTGCAACAAACAATTCGTCTGTAAAACTGGAAACCTTTGACTCAAACAATGCTTTGGCATGTTGTATTTGGTTCTCTTCTACGTGTTTCAAAGAACATTTTTTTGAAGCAGTGGAATTTCCATCTAAAAAAACAAGATTATAGTTTTTGATTTTAAACTTTTTTCAATTTTTATCTTGTTTTTTTTTTTTTTTTTTCTTTCAAGAAAATTGACAACGAGACATTCAAAAAGCTTGTTCTGTATTGCATTCTGCACATACAATTTTCTTCCTAAAAAGCTTTACCCCAAATATGGTAAAATGTTTTGTTGTCTTTTCCATTTCCGCCTCATCGCTAATCTCATTGATAACTGCCACTTGAGCCTCTAACACACCGATCTGTTCAATTTCCTACAATCAAAAATAAATTAACACTTTGATGCCACATTTTTGTTCCCATAAAAGGTGAACTGGTTGACGGTACCCGGTCGAGTTTTTGGTTAAACCTCTGCATATTCCATTCGTTTTCGCACATATCGATTATGGTTGTGTCGAGACCTACTCGTTGGGCACTGGAAACTTTCCCCAAAACTTCTTTGATAAGCATGTGAGGAATATCGCGTGAGCCCACTTCTTCCTGTAGAAAGTGTGATAACTCTTAGATACATTGCATAATTGCCATTACTAAGACGTATAGATAAATAAAAGCCGACCTACCATATATGTAGCAAGAAATATACTTAAAAAATTAGCCCGCGTTCGCTTTTAAACATGTGGAAATCAGAAATCTATGTGGTGTTGGCGCTTTCTGCCTACTGAGCAAGCAGGCTTGTGGCAGGGACAAACGCAGATTCATGCCGGCAGTGACCTGCTGCTTGTTGCACACGTCAACTTGACTTGGCGATCGCCGAATAGTCAATACTTAACAACTATAAATGAAACGCAAGTGCATGTAAATTTTGATCTGGACCTAAACAGTCTTGACAAGCATCAATGCTAAACCTGAGCAGGCCTTCTCAGCATTTACCTGCGGCAGGAGGTAGACTAAAAAACTTTTGCCGGTTGATGGGATTCAAAACATACCACAGAAGTCTATCGTGCGCTAACACAAGTTTTTTTCAGAAAGTTTACCTTGGCTGTTTCAGTTTTAATGCACTTTCGCACTTCATCGAATGTTATAGGAAAACATTCCACCGACGATGTGGCCGGGAAGAATTCATGGTTAATGTAGGGTGCATGAACTTGTAATAGGACCGAAAACCCCAGGAACTTTAACAAACAGACATACCCAAAATTGGAATGTAAAAGTAATAATTAATACATCTTTCTGATGTTAACTAGTCTAGTTTCAATACAAGAAAATAAGTAGGCTAAGCAGTAGAGCAAAAACCAACAAGGTGTTTGTTTATCAAGCTTTATAAAACAATTTTAAAACAAATCGTTGTACGTTGTTCTATGACATCGCAAAGCCACGAAAATATCCGACGTAATTAGTAATTTTCATTCTTGCGTTTATTTATTTTTCGTGCGCTCTAATTTGCATAGGGTTTACGTTATTTACCTTTCTGATGGATAATTGCTCTGTGTATACTTTTTCGATTTCATTCAGGTAGCGTTCAAATTTCTCTGTGTGTGCCTGCGTGATAGGTAAGGCAGTTTCCACACCAGAATCCTTTTCTGTTTCAAATTTGATTCCGGCTGATTGTGCGGCTTCTTCCANACATCGACGCCAAAGTTGTCCAATTCAATGAGGCTTGAGATAGTGTAAGCCAAGTTTGTAATGTCCTCTCCAGTGACTGGTTTGTCTTTCAATTTCTTAACAATCGGCTCTTTGAAGATCTCGTCGAAAATTTTATCACAACATTGTAGAAAGTCATCATCGATGTCTAAAAAGACATGACATAATACAGTTCCGTGGTTCGCAAATATTGCTTCATGGATATCAGAACAAAGTTTTCATTTGTTTGTGACGTCACTGATGACACGTTGGATTCGTTAAGGCCGTATACCCTTGACTACATACGAACGATTCGAAAAGACATTTGCTGTATTTTATGCAGCCTGGTAATTTAATTAATTATTACCTACATAGGCCGCGATTAGGGACTAGAGAGAAAGTGGACTTTTAGAAGCTAAAATTCGAGGAAAATATCTTAATATGGGCTGGATTTTGGTTTGATGGAAATGCTGCTGCATCTTCGTAAACTCTATCATTTTTATGCGTCAACTTACCACCAATTTTTGCTGCTGGGGCATCAATTCTGCGATGTGTAAGCTTTTTACCAGGGTATGGTATCAAAGCACATTCAATTTTTCCAAATGCTAGCTGGATGTTAAGTTGAAGAGCTTTGCCTTGTTTTGATGTCGATTGATCTCCAAACATCTCCTTCAGGTATCGGCGTCCTCCTTCGTGGTCAAATTCGTACGACATGTCCTGCCAATCCCGAACAAGAAACAGCAGCGACTAAACAAATTTTTTAGTTTAGACGACAGTCATTTTGTATTTATCCCGCTCATATGGTTATTGCAAGTGTGTCTTTTTAAATACACATCGTCCGAATAAAGTCGACCTTTCGAGAATGTGATTAAAACAATAAGTCTTTCAAAATTGGCATATTTCAGTTATATATCTTTTTATTTTGTTCGCTGTAACATCGTTCTACGTCACATGGCCCCAAGTTGTGCCACAATGCTAGTTTTACGTATGGCGTAACAGTGCCGTTGTACTTTTTTCCTACTTTAGGGCTGAAACCATCAGGGTTGGTAGGTTGTCGGATTTTATAGGATGGCTGTCGGATTTTTTTAGCTAATTTTAGGGTGAAACAAGAAGCGTTGTGAAAAACGTGGACAACTATCAAAAGCTGTTTTTCTCAGGTTATCCGGGCTTCTTCTTTCGTATATGAATGGTTTTGTTTCCAGTTACAATGTCCGGGCAGCGGGCGAGCAGGCAGCAAGTAGTCGTCATCCACGACTGTCAGACCATTTTCCCCACTTGGTGGACGGTATATGGGACATCGGTGGAATATATGGCCTGCAATCTGTTCCTCCACACCACACTCGCAGGCCGCAGAGGGAGACCCCATTTGTACATGAATGACCGATCAAAGCGCCCAACCCCAGTTCTTAGCCAGGGAGAGACCAGGCCCGCCTAGGCAGGACAAATCCAGGTGGTTGTAGGGAGGGGTAGGGACAGTAGTGGTGGAGAGGGGTAATCATGCTTCCCCACCCCTCTTTCCATTTGGAGGTCATCCATTCGGCAGCACCTTTACCATAGCTGTCCTCCAGCAATGTGCAGCCGGTGCAAAGGGGCGTCTTGATTTTAGCTATTTTATTAGGGTCGGCTGGTCCTGTGATTACATGGTGAAGTATATATTGTTCCAACAGGGCACGACGACCTAGAGATAACGTAGCTCCCCTACGGCGAAGGTCAGCGGGCTGGATGCCTGCCAGGATAGGTAGGTCTTGACTTGGTGTGGGGCGTAGGCAAAAAAAATGCGCATGGAGTCGTTAAGACATTTGTCGACAAGATGGGTATGAGCGCCCATGCCCCACACATGCAGGAGCGCTCGCTTCCCAGCCCGTGCCAGCCAGCCTTCTGACAAGTGCCACGCGAGATGTAAGTTTTTAGCGCATTGTTTCCAGGTGTTGGCGGTATGTTAGTGTCCTGTCCAGATGCACGTCGAGGTTGGAACGGCAGGACCGCAATGTCTTGGCTGAGGGTCCTCTCCACGCACCGTCGGTCTCCGTCGCCATACATAGTGGCAAGGTCGTTAGGGTACGCATACTTCTTGGAGACTGTGGCGGGCAGATCGCTGATGTAGATGGATTTTGAGGTGGTACAAGCAGAAGTTTAGTAACGCGCGTAGCCAAGACTTCAGTGCAGTTCCAGCATGGAACTCCTGGCAGAGATGGCCCGGAGAAGGACAGATCGTCGGGGGTGAAGTCACCCGAGAGGTTCTTACCAGTTGCGATGCAACGGCATTGGCGGAAATAGGACACTTCGATGAGGAAGCTGTCGACCTGCCAGTAAGTTTATTGATGGTCGCACTCTTCATCCCAGCATGGTGTGTAGGTTTTGCGATATCCACGTGGGTTGGTCTTTTTAGCCGCTCCTATAAGGAGATTGTAGAAGTCTTGTGCTTGATTCACGGGGGTGCCGGTGAGAGATGCAAGGTTCCTTGCTTTATCGTTAGTGATCAGGCAAAAGCGCTTCCAATCGGCCTTCTGAATGTTCTACGGCCTTGCACGCTTGCTCGTGACCAAAGTCACGATAATTAGAAATGGTTTAGAGCGGGGAAATTTCGCAAACACACGTCGTTCTGGAAGTGGCAAGCCACAGGCGGTCGCCGCAAATGCCAGGTCCGGATTGGTGCCGTTGTTCCAACCAGCAAAGCGGAAGCTGTCCTCGTCCTTCGGATGGTAGAGGAGGGTGAGGCCGATGTTAGTGGCCTAGTTGACGAGGTGCTCCCATCTCTGCTGCTTGAGTTTTTCCCCCATGTCGTGTGCTGGCGGTTGAAATCGCCAGCATAGATACATGGGGGTGGAAACCCCGGGAGGGACGTGGTTGACTTTTAGGAGGTCGGTAGCTTGTACACGTTTACAATGTTGTTGCCGTGAACTTGTTACAAAGCCACTCAATCTCCCATGTAGTGGAAGATTGGCCCTCGGGCGACCAGATTAGGTTTTGTCGAACGAACGTGGCGAGGCCTTGCGTTCTGCTTGGAATGAACCCGGCTGGCACGTAGTTGGAAGTGCCAACTACGTGCCAGCGTTGGCAGATGTTGTTCAATGGGTTTCCTGAAGTAGAATGATCGAGCCTTTGTTGTTGTTGGCAAGATGCTCCATGATGTTAAGCTTGCTTTAGGTGAGTCCTTCCACGTTGAGCTGAATGATGATAAACCCGCAGTGCTAGCCACAAGGAAACCCTGTGGTAACCGCCCTGGGTTTAAGTCCTGTGGAACCTTCCTCCGGACATTGGGTATCATTATGGTAGCATTTGCTCAGCATTAGAGGTAGACTTTGCGCAGAAGACATAATGCTTTAACAGAAGGTGACACGTGTAGGCTGCTATCATACCTTATCCGGGCTGACACATTTGAAGCATTTTTCAAAAAAATGCGCTTATAAAAACGTTTAACGTGGGGGCAAGTGTGGTGGCGCTTAAATGAGGGTTAGGATTCAATGACAAGAGATTTCCCCTGTTAGAAACAGTGACAAGATCAACTCTAAATAAATATGGGACACTTATGATTGTTGTGTGCCCTCAGCATACCACTTCAGGTTTACTAACTCCGATGCTGCATTATACTTTAGCATACGCTCTGTCATATGTTTATAATTCTGCAGTAGTAAAAATTGCTAGACAGCCTTGCGGCCACTGTGGTTTAATAAACCTTTTTTTTCTTTTTATGCATATATCTACCATTTATTTTGGCCAGCAGCTATATGTCGATTGTAAGTGCGATGCCTTGTGCTCGCAATTCCAATCCTGTCTCTGTAACTTGTGTTTCCCTGAGAAACTTAAGAGTGATAGCTTTAACCCAGTGGACCCGATGGGTTGACCCAACCTGAAGTCCCCAACTTCGAAATATCGAAAAAATTGCAATGAGGTAGGTATTACTCGACGGTTGAATCATTGTGAGCATAACAGTAAAACAAACAATGTGGGATTGACGTAAATCATGTTGTGCGTTCCGTTTCATAACTTTTATGGTTTCAAAAAAATTTTTACAGAGAATTTTTGAAAAAAATGGGCCTATAAATGGGTCCAATTAATATACGCCCGAAGTAACTATATAACATCCCCTCTAGATGGCTTTATGGTAAAAATGCCCTCGCTCACTTTCTCGTAAGCGTTGCTGACTATATACGCACGAACGTATTTAGTATTTTTACGTATTTCACAGCTCTCCGTTGGCCGTGACTATCTTGAAGTCTTGCTTTGTTAGGAATCGCTACAATATAACATCTTTAAAATCTTACAAAACAAATTGAATAAACGCACAATGATTCTTTTTGAAACAAAGGAATAACCTGATAAGCTTTTTCTTTGTCATAGCGACTGATTTGAGCATAAAACTCGGAGAATGTCTGCAACAAAATTAAATAATATGTTCACTGAACGGACATTTAAAAAAAGAATTTGTAAGATTTTAGACCCACCTTTAATTTTCCAAGATCAATGGAGTTGATAACCTTTGCCAAGTTGTAAATTTGATAAGAGCTAAGGTAAGTGCTTAAAGTGAAAAGTTGCATATCAACTCGCTCAAAACTTTCTTGATCAAACAAACCTTGGGTGTCCATGAGAAACACAGCAACCTGTGAAAACATTGACAACTTTATTATCCTCTAGATTGTATTTCTTTTTTACTACTTTTCCGTGATCTTTTGTATCGAGCCAACAAGGTTTACTCCAAACAACAATTCCTTTAGTGTGTCCTCTTGCTCCTTGTTTCCAAGCAAATCCACTGCTGCGCTCTGCATTTGTGTCCTGTCTCCATTTATCGCCCTGAAAAATTCGTTTTAGTATTCCGGTCAGTATAACTTGTAATCCATTGAACCACAAGGCTGTTCGTCTAAATCAGGGATCGGCAACATTTCCCAAGCCGAGGGCCAATACCAAGATCAGCAAGGTCTTAGAGGGTTGTACCAAATTTCCACTTATGTCAAACCATTGTGAATTGAGGATATTTCTTCTCATTTAGCTCTGGTATTAGTAAACATCTTTATGACGAAAACACAAAATAAGTTACGTTTTTTTAACTTTTAAAGGGACTCTAACTGCTATAGCTAGGGCACAAAGCTCGGATCCATCAGAACTTAAACCAAATAATTAAGTAGCAACCAACCTCATTTTTCGACTTATATTTCAAATAACGTAACATAAGCGACATAAATAGGGACTTTCCCATCCTTAACGCCCCGGCGGTTGAATAGATGCAGATAGGTGATTTCTTTATTGCATCATCAGTTCCAAACAATCGGGCAACTGCATCACGGTCGATCACAAGGGATTTTTTGTCGTCCACCCGAGTTATTTGTACAGCTGCAAACATTTTTTATGCGTTTTTATTGCAATTAAAAGTATTGAAATAGAGTAAATATGTATAGCAAAAGCAGTTTAGTGCAGTAATAAGAAATTGTTTTAGCTTACCACATTCGTGATCGTATCCGGCCATTATCCAAGTTACAAAGACATGACATCAAAAAGATACAATGCTATTAAGAAAAACACCAATATAATCTGCAAAATGTTATAATTGTATGCTGCAAACAAGGACTGTGCATTGTAAAACGAATTATGGTTGCACTAGTTAGAGGACAAAAATCGAATAAGTTTCGTGATTAGAGAAGCAGCTACGCGACAAATCTACTAGTTTGTTCTGAACGCAAATTACCTAAACAAAACACAGCTTCTTCGATGTCAATAAACTCTGTTCAAACCCTTGACGTAAGTAACGTGCGTAAATTCAAGGTTTTTGCAACAATCTGTCATTTCTAAACTATCAAACAAACTAATTTTACAAAATTAAGGACTTTTATATCTGTCAAAGAACACGATGGTGTTGTTTGACAGTTGCTACTTGCCCAAATGACGTTGATGGAATCTGACACCGACCATATCACAAAAGAAGCGTTTAGGTTTTTTCCTCAGCAGCTATTGTCTTAGCAAGTTTTGAAAGGATGATCCGCTGTGGAAGTTTTAAATTTCGCGTTCCCCAGACATAGTTTGTAGTTGTACAGACAGTGGTAACATAAGATTATTTGTCGTCCGAATAACGTTTGTTGTACTTCGTTGAAAACTGACCATCCGTTGCATAAAAAATATTCGCACGGTTCTCCCTCCACCTTGCCAACGTTGATCATGTGAGATTAAATCTCGTACTGCGACGAGAAAATGAAAAACCGATCCGACGTAAAATAGCAATTAAACGCCCGAAAAAGGATAAAAACAAGTTTAAATCGTGGATGCTTGCACAATTACAAACAGATATTACATCGGCGCAGGCAGAAAACTTTCCAGGGGTTATCTTAATACATACACACACATATAGATTTGTTGATTCTGGGGCATATAATTGATAAGAAAGATGTTAAAAAGTCAAAACATTGCTTACTAGAAAGACTAATACAGTGATCTAAACAATTTTTGATTCTTATTGATTGAAGAATTAAAAACTTTATCAGGCCGTTCTGGTTTCGATCTAGGAAAACCTCGAGGCATAAACATCCGCCGTGAGGAACTGATAAATTTACCAGGAAAATGCCACATCACATATTCTTTCAATGGAAATGCTACTAGCACAAGTGGAAAAGAAGTTATGGGTGCCAACTACCAATAAGGTTTGGTTTTTAGAATATTTAAATCACCTTTACATAGCTTCTACGTTTTAAGGTGCAAAATAAAAAAAGATAAATGTTTTTCGCTTCATCCAAACGCGCATTTTACTCCAAACAACGAGTCACGTTTAGACTCGAGCCTGTAAACTGAAATGCATGCTGCAATCTTGACATCAAACGGCAGTGCTGTCAGTGCAATGAGCAGACAAACGCCTTTTTCGCGGCGCTTGGTGTAAACTTCGATATTCGTCCCGGTTTCGTGCCTGGTGAAAATTAATCCCGTCTTTACGGGTGAATTTCACCGGTGAAATCACATTTGCGTGGCACACTTGATTCGGAAGGCAGGGCTAGTACATAATGCCAACTTTACTGAATCAACTTAAACGTCAATGTATGTACGTCACTATTAAGTCGTGCTTAATTTCAAGGTTGTGTGACGTCACTATAGTACACTAGGCCCTAATTTGTAAAGCGCTGTGGTTTTTATAACTGGGCGTGTAATTTCCATTTTTTGTAACTATAAGGTCGTGTGTATGATTTGTTTCTTGCTTGTGTAGAAGATGTGGTTATTTTTTTACTTGGTGAGCATTTTGCTTCACCTTATTCTTGTAGCTGGTCTTCAGCAGCCACACATTTTGCTGATGATAGCAGATGATCTTGGATACCATGATGTTGGTTACCATGGAGCAGACATTTTAACACCAAATATTGACAAGGTTTGTGACTTTTACACACAACCTTACATGTAGTACAACATTGCCAAATGTATAAAAGTACATTGAGATAACATTTATGTTTGTTTATGGCAGTGTGAAGTGTACATACAAATAGTTTATATTTGCAATATGGTTTGTTTATAGCTTGCTAGAGATGGAGTGATTTTGGAAAACTACTATGTCCAACCTATCTGTACACCGAGCAGAAGTCAGCTGATGACTGGTCGCTACCAAGTAAGTGTACTTGCACGAAACATTGTTCAGTGGTACTGTTCGATGGACCTAACGCATTCCTACATTGATTTTGACTTTTTAAATTCAGATACACTTTGGGCTCCAGCACAGTGTCCTGTTTGCCCCGCAACCTCATTGTCTTCCCTTGGATGAAACACTTTTACCTGCCAAACTAAGAGAGGCTGGCTATTCAACTCAT
Source organism: Phallusia fumigata (assembly GCA_008931825.1). NCBI lineage: Eukaryota > Metazoa > Chordata > Ascidiacea > Phlebobranchia > Ascidiidae > Phallusia > Phallusia fumigata. Next base: position 22,973 of record QXVZ01002410.1, read on the forward strand.
ATTGTTGGAAAGTGGCATCTTGGATTTTGCAAATATGAATGCCTTCCCACTTCCAGAGGATTTGACTCATTTTATGGTAGTTTTATTACATACAATTTTGCACAGTTGCTTTCTCTGTATTAATAGTTTTAAACAAACAGCCTGTGGGCTGCATGCGGCCAGCAAGGTATGGCAAGGTTGAGACTCATGGTCTACAAGCAGTTTTTGTAAAAACCAGTTTCCCACCTTGGGCCAAAATAACAAGCTTAAAATGTAGGTTGGAGGTACAATATATTCTTTTTGTGCATGTAAGCATAAAATATGTTTCGTACAATATATATGTTTCTTTTTAAATATGGCAAAGTTACTTTGTCATAGGATGGACAGAACTGTGTTCGATTCTGATTTCAAGGTATTTTTGAAAACTATGCAGACCACTTACTTTTCTGTTCATGTAGGGTACTATTGTGGAAACCAGGACTATTACACAAAAGAGGTGAAAGGCTTTTTAGCTGGCTGGGAATACAGTGAGAAGTTTCAGGGGTATGATTTTCATAGTGATCTCAAGCCTGCATGGGAAGGAAATGGAACTTATTCTACCTATCTTTATCAACAACGTGCCTTGAAGGTTATTCAGGAACATGACAAAAACAAGGTTTGGTAAAGATGTTTTGTTCTCCACAAGTCAAGTATTTTAAATTGTGATTATTTATTCAATATCATACATTACCAAGTACAGCAATTTTTAACAAAAGTAGGAACTGTTTTGCAGCCATTATTTTTGTATCTGCCATTCCAATCGGTCCACTTTCCATTGCAAGCACCACAAAAATACATTGACATGTACCAAAACATAAAAGATGAAAATCGCAAAATCTACTCAGCTATGGTGACAGCAATGGATGATGTGGTTGGTGCTGTGGTTGATGAGCTGCAAAAACAAAACATGTGGAATAACACTGTCACTATATTTAGCACAGGTATTCTAGTCAGTTGTAAACAATCTTTTTGTTTGCCATTGTCACATGTGTAAATATTGCACATGTCAAATTTGCTTTGGTGGTGGGTTTTGCACATCAAACTCCACATGTAAGTTCTATGTTGGTTACAATTTAAACATAATCATGAATAAAAAAGATTTTTTTTAACTTAGAAAATTAAGGATATGATCTTGTTGCATTCCCTTGTTCATGTTTAGATAATGGCGGACAAACCCTTGATGGTGGAAATAACTGGCCATTGCGAGGAAGGAAAGCATCACTGTGGGAAGGTGGTGTAAGAGGTGTGGGATTGGTACATGGTGCTGGGATAAAGGACAAAAGTCGAACAAGCACTGGTACGAGTAAAAATGCTACTTGTATTACATGTGTACTTTATATCATTAAAAACTGTTTTAAAATGTGTTGAACCAGAGTGTTCTAACTTCTATTGCTATGTATTTTAATTAAACAGAATTGATGCATGTGTCCGATTGGTTTCCAACGCTGCTGCATGTGGCTGGTACCAACACATCTGGAACCAAACCTCTTGACAGCCACAATGTATGGGACGCAATTTCCAGCAAGGATGGTCGTTCACCAAGAACAGAGTTACTTCACAACATTGATCCAATGTTTGTAAGACCCTATGGACCAACTCCACCAATGACTCCGTACCCCAACAAATATGGAGTTAACACTTTGAAGGGCCACACTGCATTGAGGTGGATGAACTGGAAACTGTACACAGGAGATCCAGGTGTGTTTGCTAACGTTGTTACGTGTAAAATGAATAAGACGTTTGTATATAGCAACCACAAGCAGTTGTTGTTTCAATGTTCCTTTTTTCGACATGAACAGCGAAACGTGAGTGCCAGTGTGCATAATTGCTGATGTCAGCAGTTGTTCCGAAGTTAGAATCTGATTGTGTTACTATTTGTACCAGCTATTTATTGCATAAAAAGGTTTTGATATTACGAGACTACATTACTTCATTATAGCTTTCGTCAGTAAAAATGCCAGCTGTTGTAGGGAAAGGACAGCTATGCTTTTTGCGTAATTACAGGCCGATTGTGTTATCAATGGACGCACAAGCTTGCACAAAAAAAACTTGTTTGGAAGCTATCATTTTATCACCACGGAGCCAGCTAAACGTGCCAGGTTTTCCATGCCAGAAAGTTTTTTATGCATTGTGATTCAGTACCCAAGCTCACGCCAGAGATTGGTGGTGATGTGAGCACAGAGCAACTGGAAACTCATCTAACCAACGTATGAGCTGGCTTTTACGGCACTTCGTCTTCTTGAAACTATTTAAGGAACACAGTTGCGGAAGAAAAGAATAAATTGATTGTCTTCACGTTCATCGTGAAAGCTGTGCCCGGCTACCCCCAAAGCAAGTAATTGTGGTGTTTTATGAGATGCGTATCTTTTTGCGTGATACGAAAAAGGGGAAGAAGGCTTAGTTTGTTTTTGTGAGATGCGTATATTTTTGCCGTATTTCATTTTGTTTAACCATTGACATACGAACAATGCACGATGAGACAGGCCGGATGAAAGAAAAAAAGCCTCGAAACGTTAAAATTAAGACAACGGCACCCAGCTGTCGCACAGCTGTAGCGAGATGCAAAAACTGTTTCCAGTATCGTTTTTCGCAGTATTGTAAACGTTTACAAAGCAGGGAAGGGTTCGATCGAACCCCCATGGATACGTCACTGCCACTGCTACTGTTGTACTAGTACTGTGTATCGTAGTAAACTTCCCGTTGTAACCCGTGATTACAGAACACAACACACTGAATTAAGATGCTGGTTCAATTAGTAGACAGCAGCAACATTTTTTTTATCAGGACAGATGATTAAATGACCTGTTTTCGAAAGTTTTGAAATCACGTATGTCCACTGTTTGGGCCAGTATCTTAATTCTAGGGATTAATTAAAGAAAAATCCGACTAAGATAAAGATGGTCATTTTATTATAAAGTGGGTCACTTGCGTTTTAAAACAGTCTAAACTATTATATCTTTTGTAGGTTATGAATCCATTGATCCACCTCCAACCTTGTATAGAAACCAAACTGTTGACACTTCCTGTCTGGTTTCTGATGGTTATCACCCAGATTGTAAAGAACCAATCAGGGCACCAGAACCAGTACCAAGTGTCCGTCTGTATGACATCACAGCTGATCCTTCAGAGAACATTGATGTGGCGAAGTATTTTCCAACGATTGTTGATCAGATGCTGGAAAAGATAGCTGCTTACAACAAAACTGCAGTACCTGTCTCATGGCCTGGTGGGGATAAAAATTGCGATCCAGCACTGCGAGATAATGTATGGGGTCCATGGAAATAATTTAGGCTGGAGTTGAATTGGTTTTCCCCAATTGCCAAAAGCCAACAGTTTTAGAAATCTAATCATTGCATTTGTTTCTATTGTCACAAATAAAATGGAAAATTGGTCGTTTAACTGGAATTGTATGATTTTTAAAATGTGTGATTAAATACTAATATTATGCTAGTTTTTCTCATTTTCTTACTGTATGTTCATTTTCTGTTTCTTCTCAATCGTTCGAATGAAACTTTTTTAAATAGTTCACTGTGTTACTTTCATTGTTATAGCGCCACGGCAATATATTATCTATGCACTGATCAATGTTAATTTTTTCATTCACGATTCTTTAAACTAAATGTAGAGGAACCGAGAGGATGTGGCAAACATAAACCGAAGAGAGAAAGTCTAACAAATTTATACTTTAGACACAGGTTTTACACATGGATAGAATAACTGTAACGCTTGTACTGAATCCACTGATATGAACCTACTATTTACAAACTAAATTTCCGGTTGGGGATTCTAGCTTTGAACATCGTTTAAGGGGTTCTTGGAATAAAAAAGATTGAGAACCACTGGTCCAGGACGTCGCTACACAACACCGAAACTTCGTAACGTTACGTTTGATAGCGCTACATGCAAGTTACAACAAACATGCTGCGATTTCTTAAGATTACAGACATAAAAAAAACCCGATCGGGATTCGTTCTCGGGATCGTCCGGGATTCGAACCCCGTGAAAGAAAGTTAAAAAAACATGAAGGTAGAACGAAAAAAATTGGAAAAGAAACATTACGCCATTGGTCCAGCGTTTCCGTTTCTTTCGTTAACCTAAGTCAGCTGGAAACAAATGTGTCGCAGGCTTTCATTGCCAAAAAATAAAGGTTAAAATAAAAGATAAATGAGCATCAGAAGTGAACGATGTTTTGAACAAGTTAAAATTAGGATGGTAACGGAAGCCCTGTGTATATCGTACACCTTGATGATCCGGATTCGATTGGGCCCTGATGCAAAATCATCCAGATTAGGCGAAGATCTGGTTGATTTCGAATAACGTTATCTTAATAGCCGCCATTCGGAAAAATCTTTCTGATTGAACACATTGGCGACTTAATGATTATAGAATTATTTTTAAATAAAACGAGTTTGTTGATCCAGTATAACCCCACCATGAAATGGATACCAAAAAAGCATTTGGCGACAAATATGACGATTGACTGATACGTCATATGCGCGGTAATAATGGCGGTTATAGTCATCGGAGTAATTACGATGTTACTATGTTGTAGAGTGTAGAGCAGTGCTTTCCACCCTGGGATTTACAGAAATATTTTCTGATGTCTGTCAGATTTGCGTGCATAAGATTTAAGGAGTATTGTGAAACGAAAATATAACTGCCGTTATGGTGCAACTTTCCAAAAACGACTAATCTTGTGTCTCATTATCTAGTACCGATCACATGCTCGTATAACAGTATTAACTGTCTTTTAAAAACATAAAAATATGTATCTTTAAAAATAATGCATTTGCGCCTATAGTGTGCATTGAAGTTAATTACCACCGACATCAATGAATCCTTACAGTTTAGTCCGGCGTTGATTATGGTTGCCAATAATTTTGAGTTAATAAATTTATTTTCAAACAGGTTGCGCCATGGTCAGCCCCGATCAATGTTGCTGGTGCCTATGACTGACGAGTGGCGGATCAAACGGCCGTAGTGCTTTTTAGAATGTTATTTGGTGGGCAAATAAGCCAAGGAACATACGACACACAACTGCAAGGTATAAAATAACAGATGTTCTCAATTGTTTGAACGATAAACACAGCAGAATGATCACATTTCCACAAAAACTTTGATTTGGGATCAACAGGTTGTTCGGTTGCACCTGTAACGTCAATATATGGGTTTGTTGAAATTTGGTGGTTGATTCTAATACGAAACTAAATTTGTCGTTGTTTTTCGGGTAAATGATACGCAATCATTGTCCAAAATGTAAGATTAACGGTTAAAAGTACGTCCACGCTTCGTAGTGCTTCGTAATTTTAGAAAAAGGAGGGACGGTATTACCGCCTAAAGGTGGCTGTACACAGGATGCGTATTGCGTTAACGTACGTTATCGCATCCGAAAAACGGTCCGTAACCCAACGTGCGTAAACGGAACGAATTTACGTTCCGAAAGTGGCTGCGAAAAGTGGTATACACCAGATCCGAAACGGTGCGACGTTTCGCTTGACTG